>JAFVLL020005345.1:0-13016 GCA_021397915.2 Tor tambroides | reverse complement strand
GCCCGTGCAGCTGAATGGCGGAGTCCGGGATGTTGTCGTTTAGCCATGTTTCAGTGAAAACAAACACACAACAATCCCTTGCCTCATGCTGTGTAGACCGACTGAGTTGAATTAAGTCCAGTTTGTTTTCCAGAGAGCGAACGTTTGAGAGCATGAGTGTTGGAAGAGCCGGTCTTGTGGGGTTAGCCCTTAGCCTAGCTCGTATACCTCCGCGCTTACCGCGCTTCCGTCCTCTCTCACACCGCTTGCGACGCTGCCTTGTGCGGGTAGCGTCAGTAGGTGAGGCCGCGGTCTCGAGGTCCGGCTCCAGCAGTAAACAAAGGCCTCGTAGCTTCTCAGTAGCCGCCGGCGAGAGTTGGTGTTTGTATGCGTTGCCGATATCCAAAAGGCTTTGGCGATCATATATGTGTTTTGGAGTGATTTCCTTATGAGTTAGCGGTAAATTTACACTATTTGGAGACGAACAGACGACATTAAAAGACATAAAAGCACCGTCTTTGGGACCCGGAGCAGCCGCTGCGTCTGACCGCGCCGCCATCTTGGATTCATCAATGAATCCAATGAATGCCCTACCCCCTTCAAAGTACACACGCTCTGCCCTTCGAAGGGAGTAGGGCATAGGGATGCTCACTTCCGTTTGGATTTCACCCATTGTATATACAGACGAACAAGCAACATCACTGCGTAACCATGACAACAAAAGTGTAACTATGGAAACAAAGGGCATCTGAAACTATCTGAAACACAGGAAGGAAACACAGTAACCAAAGGAAACAGAAAATACACATTAAATTATAAGTCCTCAAAACATACAGTGACACACACATACAAAATCCACTTGCTATTACAGAGACGATTACACACACACTGACACATTCTTCTTTTGATTGTGTTCTTTATGGTGCATTGCTTGTGTTGTAGCCTGCTGATCATAAGTTTTTATTTAGCCTACTTTCTAGTACAATTTGTTGCATTTTCACTGCATGCATTCACTTTCTACATTTTTTGATTATGTTTTGTAATTAGTGATTTTGTGATGTATTATCACGGTACTGTTAAAATATGTTAAAAATGTTCAAAACATACTGACTGTCATGTGCGGTACTGAGGATCCAAATGCAGAGTTAGATCAAGACATACTTCATTAACATAGCAGGGCAAACAACAATCAGCAGGACATAGATAATAGAAGCCAGGTAAGAACAGGGCAGAGGGTAGATAGACGTCCTCTGTGTGCTTACTTCTCAGACTAAGCGGGGAGGGAGGTTGACACTAGATATCAGGTGCAGGCAGACAAAACCAGGGGTTTGGAGATAAACTGGTATTCAAGATTATGTAGATGGTGGGGCCATGGATGAGGTGGGGTCTGACTTTCAAACACCTCATCTTGGAAGAAGGAGCATCATCTCCAACTTAACCTCACATAGACAAAGCTCCTTGCAATTCTTGCAAACCTGCCAGCTGAGTTGACTACAACATCACTGTTCAATTAAAGGGGTCATGAACTGCCTTTGTTTTTTGTACTGTTCTCTGAGGTCCACTTATAATGTTATCAAGCTTTTTACATCAAAAACACATCATAATTCATAAGTAATAGGCTATTTTCTGTCCTGTTTTGACCCCCTCATCTGAACGCTCTGTTTGAATAGGCGTGGAGGATTGTAGACTCTGAAGTAAACGACCACTGCTGTGATTGGCTAATAGTTGAGTAAGTTTGACAGTCTATGTCCTTCACAGATGGACGCTGCTGTGATTTAGGTTAAAATGCATAAGTACTCATATCAAACGATCTGTTTAACAGGCAAAGCAATAGAAAACAGTTATAAAAACAGTAATAAAAACAGTTACTCACACTTATAGTCGGCAGAGCATCGTCTTTTAGTTTCAATATTTTTGAAAATCCTGCATCGAACTGTGCTTTGTTTGTAAACAAATCCATGGTAAAATGAAGTGAACAAAGGACTGAGTTGGTCTGGAACCCAAACTTACAGAATGTTTTTGTGGTACAATGACCTTTTAGGCTATATGTCAAAAGATAAAGGGAATTTTGATTTCTCAGTTCATGACCCATTTTTAGTATATAATACTAATGCCAACCAGGACAAAAAGCACTAAAACACTCCACAACATGAACCAAGGCACTTACACACTTTTTCCATTTTCCACACAGGTTTCCATTTTTGTTTTTTGTTTTGTGGGGAACAGTCTATAGACATAATGATTTTTCTCCAGTACAAACTAGTTTTTAGGCAGCGGCTTTTTGCACTAAGTGTAAATAGCGATAGATGTTATTTACACTAAGTGCAAATAGCATATTTTTTTAGCGATGGATTCTATTTACACTAAGTGAAAATAGCAGTATTTTTTAACGATATGCTATTTACACTAAGTGCAAATAGCTATAGACGGTTTCAACGGCAACAACATTACTGCAACGTTACTGCGCATGCGCGCTTTTGTGGCCCGAACTTAACTTCCGGTAGACATCCAAATAGAATCAATAACAACAGCTAAGTCCCTCTAGAGTAGATTATTTTTTAATAACAAGCAAAATATGTTTGCTGCGCAAATCAGACGGACTTATTAAAAATGCAAATTCATTATCTGCCAACAGGAGGCGCTTTAATAAAGCGGGAGAACTAGAAGTTTCCCCGGTTACGGCTGTTGGCCTGTACACAAAGCAGCGCCAGCTTACAAACGCTGCTTTATCAGGCATATAACATGCAAGGTGAAATGAAAATGACATTGAACATTTTCTAAAGACAGTCTCCCTTCAGAAATACAAAGGATATAAAAACTCCCGTGCCTCGTTTTGATTTTCCAATGTGCATTACGTGCTCATGTTTATTCAATGAAGAAAATCGGTCAGTTTTGATATCATGGCGGGTCGCCACAAATAAATAAATGTATGGGAAACACATCCCACAGCACAACAACCTGAGCCCAACTTCATTACTCATCACTTTAACTTTAACTGCGTTTGTAGTCGGCACCACTAGCCAGAATGATAAACAAACACAGACCGGAAGTTAACTTCAGGCCAGGCGCGTGCTCCCGATGAAACCGTCTATAGATTCTATTTACACAGTTAAAATAGCAAGATTTTCTGCTATTTATACTACTTATTGCAAATAGTGGCAATTATCTGCACTTCAGTATTGTAGTACATTATAAAACAGTAAGCGATAACGTATTGAGTGTAAATTGTAATTTTAATTTAAATTATTAAATGGATGCCACCTCACTGGGACAATAAAGCCCTCCCTACACCTACCCTAACCCTACCCGATACTTTTACTTTCAACTTTTTGATTATTTCCTTCATTTTTATTGAAAATACATGTCTTTCTGATGCGATATGAGATTTGAAAAGGGAGAAAAAAAGTTCGGCAAAAGGCGCGCTCGATCTCGGGTCGATCGTGTCAAAAAGCACGCACCTTACCATCTACACCACTGAAACTGATGCTGAGTTAGCGTCTTTTTATAGTGATGACTATAACCCAATCACACGTTAGTGGGCGGAGGTAGTGTAAATAGCCTTTGCCAAGAAGGCAGGCTATTTGCACTTAGTGTAAATAGACACTCCATATTTTTTATCCCCTTACCCTAAACCTACCCCTAAACCCGCCCCTCACACAAAACTTTCAGCTATTTTTCTGATTTTCAAAAACTTCATTCTATATTATTTACAAGCTTGTTTCCTCGTGGGAACCAAAAAATGTCCCCACAAGTCAAAAATGATCTGATATTACTATCCTCGTGAGGACAACTGTTTCCCCAATAATGTAGTGAATACCAGGGCACACACAATTGTCTCTTCGCATATTGCCTCTGCTCTAGCTTGTTTCCTTGTCTAGTTTTGTAATAAACCTGGCATCGTACAATGAATATTGCTGGCACTGTGATGCACTGATGATGTTCCTTTATATTAAGTCAATTTAGATAAAATCATCTGCTAAATGCATACATCTAAGTGTATCTCAGCTACCAAGTCATAAAGCACCATTAAGGCCATCTCAATGTAGAAGGATCCTTGGAAGGCAGCCTTCATTAGGAGTATTTTGAAGGATGCATCAAGTGTATCATTCATGTCCTCCAATCAGCCACAATCCTTTGCACACATTCCAAAGGAACTGGTGGGAAATGAATTGGAAGTGAACTTGTCCAATTACATTATGCAAGACAAAAATGATTTTTGAGCAGACGACTCTATATTTTTAGCTTGTTGTGTTTAAATGAGTCACATAATGCAAAAGTGTCGAAAGAGCTAAACCACGGGGAGACAGATGCTAGCCATTCACTGTATCGCATTAATAGAATGTCACTTAATAGGAAGATTTTTAAGGTATTTTCCCAAAATTTACTTCATATTAGATTTTTGTATTGACTGTGGGGACAGAAAATTATATGATGTATCCATGTATCATTCGAGAACTGCAGCAGGGTTGCCAGGTTTTCAAAACAAAACCCACCCAATTGCTACTCAAAACTAGCCCAATGGCATTTCGAGGGGGGTCCCCTGGTAAAAATTGCATTCCGGGGGTAAAATACATGTTTTTTGGCACGGTTCCCCCTGGTAAAATTCGCATTGCAGGGGCTAAATATCACGTTAGTAGGGTTGCTTCAACCCGCGGACATGAAAAACAATCCGCGGCAACAGTGTTAAAGTAGCCCAATTCCGCGGGAAAACCATGGACTTGACAACACTGAACTCCAGCCAAGAAGCCCCAGAAGGACTGGTACAGGAAAGATGCAGCCTTCCAATTGAAAAGAATGGGTTGTTGTGTTTTCTTTCTCTCCACTTTCTCCTCCACCCTGCAGCTTAGCACACTGATTTATTTTTTTCTTTGGTATTTTTCAAAACTGTGTTGATAATTAACCTGTGCTGAAACAGTGGATTCCGTGACGTAAAATTTGAACTTTCAAATGATTATATATAAAATAGCGCTGTCAAACGATTAATTGAGATTAATCGCATCTAGGGCTGCACGATAAATCACATGCGATGATCATGTGCATCTCGTCAGTAAAGCCGGTTCTGTGATTAGTAGTAAATCTCCATCACATGCTTTCAGATGGAGCAGCATTTAATACACAGAGCCGTAGTTCACTGACGAGCTATGCAATATCGCAATATCATGCAGCCCTAATCGCATCCAAACTAAAAGTTTTTGTTAACATATGTATGTGTACTGTGTATATTTATTATGTATATATAAATACACACATACAGTATATGTTTTGAAAATATTTACATGTATATACATTTATATATTTATATTCTTATATTTTATATAAATATATTTAATATATAAACATCTTTTTTTTTTTAAATATATACATGCATGTGTTTGTATTTACATAAATATACACACTATACACATATATTATGTAAACAAAAACTTTTATTTAGGATGCGATTAATCGTTTGACAGCACTAATATAAAACTATACAATCATATAAATTAAATAAACTTATAGTAAGATTTGTTCTTGAGTGTCAAAACTGCAATGAATTAATTATCAGATTATCAGATAAGACTTGAACTGAACTGAGTTGAACGATGACACTGTAACTTCTGTAGAGCTGCATTATAGCCGAAGGAAATTTGTTTCATAACTAATCAACTTTGTAACATCAACCACACTCTTATTAAACCAAGCTGAATCAACATTGTACTGACTTGACTTGAGCTCAATGAGCTTGAATTGAGTGATTAAGGAGCGGAACACACCACAAAAACTGGTCTGACAGATGCTCAACAATGGCCCTACACTGACCAACGACCGACCGCTGGCTTGGTGTGTCATACAACCTAAAACATTTAAATCCCCTCGTTTTAGTATCTCTCTCACATCACTCACCTCTGAAACCTGCTCAGTGGTCAATATCTGCTGAGCCAGCACCTCCACATTGGTTGTCATGGTGAAGTGGAAGTCATTAGAAGTGTCTGATTGGACAAAGGCCAGCTCTGCATCTGCCAGCAACACCTCCACCTATGTGCCAATCAAATACAGATATTAAAGAATAGCCAATAAGTTTTGCAAGCACAAAAGAATGTTACATGCAACACTTGAAATTCATATCTGCAACATTCGGAAGATTTCATAGGTGGTTTGTTCTAGGCAGGAACGAAAACGTACTCAAACAGTTTACATCTTTAACTCAAGCCCAATTATACTCATCGTCCATTCTTACATAAATCATATAATTCTATATAGCATTAGTTAGTGCAGGTAATCACAAATTTACAATGAACAACATTTAACAATATTTAGTCATTTTTGTTGGTTTTGATTTATAAATATAGTATTGCTCCTTATTAGTTCCTCAAAACGTTAATGTATGGTAATGTAAAAAATGCTGTTAGTATATTTATGTAAATGTATAAATAAACATTAACCATTATTAAGAAACTGCTGTAAAATTATTGTTCAATGTTAGTTAACAGTGTTAACCCATTTAATCCCACCAGTCACAATAGTGACCGTAAAAAAAGTTTTTTTATTTATAAAGCTCTAAAAACCTTACTGATGTTTTAGTGCACTTCCTGCAAATATGGAAAAAATAAAGGGTCTCAATTAAATATGTGCAGTTTCACATGATCAGTGCAAATTGTCACATGACCAGAGCAGTTTATTTCCTGTTTGCACCTTGAGAAGATGATAACTGCATCAAAGCTCCAAAACGAAAGGCTAGTTATGTTAACATAAAGATATGACAAAGATTTTTGGTACACATTATCTTTAAGGTGTCTAGTATTAATATATGAATTCACATATATTCAGTTTTGTTGAGTGTGGTCATAGAATGAGTAAACATGTTGATGGTCACAATAGTGACCGGTGGGATAGCAGTGAACTTTACGTATACAATATAAATCCAATTGCAGTTGTTAGTGAAAATTGCAATAAAATGTTGCAATGACAAAATATTGCACTAAATTAAAAATTCAAATGTTACAAAAAATTTACAATAATGATGTTGTAATACTCGTAGCATTGATATAAAAATTTGATGTTATATTTTAGAATAAAGTAACAATTGAAAACAATTGAAATATTTTGATGGTTGTATTTTTTTGTCTTTTATCTCAGTATTCCTATCAATGTTGTATAAGGGTATTTTATGCATAATAGTAACCCTAGAATGTGATCAAACAGTTTAAAATAGCTGGGCTAAGATATATAACTATTTTTATGACTGCAGAAATTTGTTAATTCAGTACACACATTATCCCACCGGTCACAATTGTGGCCGACTATAAAACACAATTTTTCACACACTTTTCCAAAAAAAAATTAAAAACATAATTATTGATTATTTCAAAGGGTTACTAATGACTGAACTGTATACATCCAGAGTGAGGAAAAGGGCTCAGAAAATCACTCTGGATCCCTCACATACAAGTTATCACCTTTTTGAACTTTTGCCATCTGACCGGCGCTACAGAGCCCCAATTACCAGGACAGCCCGGCACAAGAACAGTTTCTTCCCCCAGGCAATCCACCTTATGAACAGTTAAATGCCCCCCCCACCCCATTATGCAGTAACAATGTGTAATAACCTTATATTTATTTGCTACCACCTCCATTCTTGTACATCCCTGTATCTCCTTCTATTTTATCCCATTCTATAATCTATAGCACAACTGTACATACAATTATTTATGTTTCAATTATTTTTCAATTTTTGTCTATTTATATTACATATGTGTATTTTTTATTCTCATCTTATTTTTATTATCTGTGTATTGTTGTCTCTGTGAACTGGAAGTTTATGTCACTAAAACAAATTCCTTGTATGCGCAAGCAGACTTGGCAATAAAGCTCTTTCTGATTCTGATTCTGATGACACTTCATTTGGATATTTTCATGTCTTGGAAAAATTTGTGATTAAATGGGTTAACTAGTGCTGTCAAACTATTAGTCGCGATTAATCGCATCCAAAATAAAAGTTTTTGTTTACGTAATATATGTGTGTATACTGTGTATATTTATTATGTATATAAATACACATACATGGACGTATGTATTTAAGAAAAATATGTCATGTTTATATATTAAATATATTTATATATAATATAAATTATATAAATATATGCATGTAAATATTTTCAAAATATATATACGTGCGTGTGTGTGTATTTATACATAATAAATATACACAGTATATATATCGCGATTAATCGTTTGACAGCACTAGTGTTAACTAATGTTCAAACTTATTCATTTTCAAATGATGCTTCCATCTCAGATTTTTAAAATGTTATTCTCTTCATATTTTTACTTCTAAATATAGAGTTTACTAAAGAACATAGGATTCTCTGTTTTCATCCCCAAATTGGTTTCTCTAAGTTTTAACATCATAATAATAATAATAATAATAATAATAATGTGACAAACACAGTGATCGCTGAATCTCAAAACAGTAATGACAACCGAGGATGAAATGTACTTCACTGTCATAAACAAATAAATTTAATTTGAACGCCATATTTTCTGATCCAGTTAAACATTTCATTCACATACTTCTGACATCCTTAGTTAATCTAAGTAGTATATAATATATAAATGAATACATTAGTAATTATTTTAGTGCTTTTGACGAATTAATTTCCTTGACCTTTCCAGTCATTTGTTATTGATTTTGTTATTTAAAATAACTGATTCATAACAATTAAGACATTTTATGAACCAATTCAGTCAAAAAAAAAAAAAAATCTGTAGAAATCATTTGATAATTTTACATTTCTTTTTCCCCAATATTCAATAGTTGAATTAAATTGTGCATTTCAGGTAAGTATTAATATTTAGCCATATACATTTAAAAGAGTTGTGTTTTATTGCGCTGCAAGTCCATTTATGTACTAGGGTCAAAGACATTTAAATGTCTGCATCAAAATATATTTTACAAAACTTATTTTACATAGAAAGCACATAAAATGCAAGTAAAGTATCTAGTTTTAAGGTTTCAAATAAGTTTTGGGAGAATAAAATGTCAAAATGTGGGTGGAATAATGTTCCAGTGTCATTCAGTGTAAGACTTATATTCAAGTAATAATTAAAACAATATACTTATTATTATTCTGACCTGTAGTACTATACGTATTAAAATATATAAAAGAATAAGTGAGCATACTAAATTTTATTGCATTTAAATGAGTAAAAAAAAGACAAATGACCAAAATGGGATAGTGACAATGTTTAAAAATGTAAAATTGCAAGTAAGTAATATTGAGGGTAAAACTAATTAGTCTTTTAATATGTCAGAAACTAATTCTTGTGGTAAATATGCCTGACAAGATTGTTACACTGAATTACATTTTAGTGGCTGTTTTCTGTAAATCATGGTAAAAATGTCTGATATTTGTTGCGCAAAAAAATAAATAAATAAATAAATAAATAAACAGGACACTTTGTAATGTATTGAAAAATAACAACAACAATTCAAAGCTGTATTACACTTATTGTTTTAATGCTTGAAAACCATTTTTCACCTTTGACCCGCTAATAAATACACTACTTGTTTTATTAGCATCTATGTAATCAACAAATCCATAAAAATGTGACTTTATGGATGTGTAGTTTATAACAGATTTACAGTCACGGGATTCAGATGAAATTGTACAGGCTTTCACTGATTGGCCGGCTTTGCTGTTCGTCATCATTCAACGGCTCGCTGATAGGTTAGCGGTGAGGTTAAGAACACGCCTCAGAGCGGAGCTATCCAGGAAGTCGTGTTCAAAACACGGAACAAAATGGAGACCTTGGCGCAATGCCAAGAAAAGAAAAAAAAAAAAAACAACAACAACACACGAAGCCTTTGTTAAACGTCTGTTAAAATAATTAACATAGAAAACATTCGTGATTCCGCATGACAGTAATATTCAGGTCAAGTCAGGCGACGGTTCAAAAGTATCCACTAAAATGTATGAACATTGAGGGTAAATCCTCCCACTGAAGAGACCCGCGGTGGCAAAGGTAAAAGGGTCGAGTTCATTTGTTAGCTCTCAGGCTAACCAGCTAATGCCTGAAACATGTATACCGATGTATAAATCACATCACAATGATTGACTCCGTTACATTTATATACAACAGTTTCTCTAGAATAACGCGAAATATGCCAGTCATTCTAAACCATACTACATTCGGACAGGCTTTTGTCCTTAAATAAAAGCACAAGCGTGACTGTTTACAGCACCGAGGAGGGCCTGCATCTCTGCACTGCACGCGCAAACGGGTTTTTTTCACGGATCGTTTTGACCAACCATTGTGCGACATGCAGAAATGAAAAGCTGCTCACCTGTGATACGGACGGGCGCAGGTTTTTTGCTCTCGGGTTTATTGCACATTATTTGTTATTGTTTTACTCCAGTGAAAGGTCATAGTTCGTGACCCCGTTTGCAAGCGTGCGAGAGTTTTTCTTCCTCTCGGGCTCGTTCACGGTTGCGCGGACACGAGCGTCTGGCGCAAGGCGTTGCTGACGTCATCGTGTCTGTCTCCAACACGACCGCGCGCGGATTGGCAGCCTGTGTATTCCTACACTCACACACACACACACACACACACACACACACACACATATCTAAGTGCCATCTGAAATTTTCTTCTAAATGAATAATTTTTCTCAGGCTCCTATGTTTATGTTCAGTTATTTTACTTTAAGAGGAAAAGAGAGAGGGAAAAAATTACATGACTGCTGTAATCAAAAACTAGGGTGAACCAACAAAATATTATTAACATTATATTCTTGTATTTGAAGTATGATTTATTTTTTGTGAGCTTTTTGTTTTTCTATGCATTTTTTTTCCGCATAGTAATATAAAACTCATATTCCACGATAAGCTGTAGTTTGCTTTTTTTGCCAATTAATTTTGTCGATTTAACACCTTGACCAAGTTAGTGTTTTTTTTTTCTTCCCAATATATTTTGATCTTGTGGGGTCATTGAAAGCAAATATTAAGAAATATCCTCTCCAGACATCACGTTTGGCCACTTCTGTATGGTTCTCAGTTATAGGCTATACCTCAATACAAGTGGTGATGCAAAAGAAAATTTCCTCCAATTATAAAGTCATGGTAAAACATTTGGCCCACATTTGCTTATATGCTAGGCCCCAATGTGACAGCTATCGTCCATGTTTGGCCCAAAAGATCTTGCTATTTGTGCTATATATTCTTTTATAAGGGTTTTCTCCAATGGTGCAGATTGCTGAGGTTGGTATCTCCCCAGTAAGAACACCTTTGATGTTGTCAAGGTTATTTTGTGATTGGTTTATAAGGGACTCATGATCCAAGTTGACCACTGACCAGGGATAGTTCACCCAAAAACTAAAATTAATTTTCTTGTCCTCTGCATATGTTCCAAACTTGTATGGGTTTCTTTCTTCTGTTGAGCACAAAAGAAAATAAATTGAAGAATGTTGGTAACCAAACAGTTGACGGTAGCTATTGACTTACATTGTATTTTTTTTTTATGCTATGCAAGTCAATAGCTACCTTTAACTCACACAGAAAGAAACGTAAACCGCAACTCAATAAACATTGACATGCAATAGAATATTTGAAATGACAAAAAAAAACAAAACATTTAAATATATGTCAGCATAAACATGCAATCAAGTTAAAATTTATAATTAAATTTCAGATAAAATGCTGCAGAGATAACAGAACAATCAACAGTAAATGTGAAAACTAGTTAAAAATTTATAATTAAGTTTCAGATAAAATACAAAGTATAGTGTTATAAATGTACATAATTTTTTTATTTATTCATCTTTTAAACAAAATAAAAATGTTGCAGGATTTATTATAGGTACTACAAGAAAATACTATTTCAGTCTTTCTACTTAAAAGTTTCCTGTTTAATTCACTGTTACTTGATTGTGTTACATATCTAACATTACCTTTGCATCAAATTACATTACATTTTCTTTTTGAAAATCATGAAAACATTAATCATGGTGTTTTTCTTTTGCTACTTGAACAAATGGGAACACATAATCCCATTCAACAGAAGTTTACTCAACTATGACGACTTCCGCTTCTGAGAAACCAGAAATGTGAAAAGGTCCCATTATGAGTATTCCTGATTTTACTGTGAAGCTGCTTTGAAACAGTATATGTATTGTGCTCGCTATGTAAATAAATGACTTGACTTATTGATTGTAATTTGTTCAAATAAATGACTTTTTTCATTTGAAACTAAAGCTTGCACGTTGCATGTACAACATGCCTATAATTATTCTGTTTACAGCACCTTCATAAATCGAATAAAAACATAAAAATCAAAAGCACACCTGATGTAAATAATTTATTCATCATTTTGTATTCATCATTGCTGTAATTTTTGTAGAAAAGGTACATCACCATCTTGCTCAGTGATTTGAAAGCATCTGATTATGGCTGCTTGCATAATTTACTTCATTAAAATGAGCTAAAGCCTAAATGCACTACTTAATATTATTGTGTTCAATCCACCTAAATATGTAAATTGAAGTTTACTTAATCCATTTGTGTTGGGACTACATTAATCATTTTTGTTAGCCGAAACTGAGCAGGATTTTTAGTTCAGCGTTTGAATTTAACAGAGTTTATAAGAGTTTTCTCCTGTTATGTTGAAGTTTTTGTGGTTGCCATGCATTGTGCTGAGCTTGCATTTTGGGTGGCTATGAGTGTTGCGTTACTCGGTGAGCAATAGTTGTCTTAATGCAAATGCAGGCTTTATTACAAGCATGCACTAGTTACAAGACCTATTTTTAATGTACAATAACAATCAAGTCTTAATATGATTTACTTTATATATATACACTATATTGCCAAAATTATTGGGTCACCCCCTTCTAATGAACAGGTTTGACTACTTTAGTAATTTCTATGAGTATAAATCTTAATGTTAAAGCATATAATGATATTCTACGAAACTGTGTGCTTCTAATATTATAGCAGCAGTTTGGACAGGACCCTTTTCTATTCTAACATGACAATGCCTCTGTGTATAAGGCAAGGTTCAAA
>JAFVLL020005344.1:0-89605 GCA_021397915.2 Tor tambroides | reverse complement strand
ATTAAATAAAAAGACTTCACTGATGCTAAATTCATAATTCTAATTTTGTGTTGAGCAAACTGAAAAAAAAAAAAAAAAAAAATCAATTATATTGTTAACATTCCTGTATCTGACCATACACAGCTGAACTGATTTTCTTTTAATAATCATTCTTTCTTTTTCTCATTTCAGAGAACTGAAAGGAAAAGAGGCATAAATCTGATGTAAGCCAGATTTTTACAGCTTGAACCACTGAACCACATTGCATGACCTCAGACTTCTGAAACAAATTATGTTTTGTCCCACTTTTACTTTTCTAAGAAAGTTCCTTTATCACCGATTGTGTTAAACTGTGCTATGATATTAAAAATGACTCAAATGGAAAGTGGTTTTCACTTTGTAATGGTCAGGAATATGTTGACATAGCACTGAAAAGTATTTGAATTGCTACTGCTGTTTTAACAAACACTTTTAGTGTGAAGTGTTTCAACAAATCTGATTTAGAATCAGCACTGCAGTGTTGATTCAGCATTTGTTTTTTTTTTTGTTTTTCATTTTCAATATTACCTGAGGGCGCAAACATGATGTTGAATTAACAGCACATTTTAACATTGCTTCAACAACATTATTGATTATGTATGTTAATTTCAGCATTGAATCAACAGCAGTGATGTAGAATCAACATCACAGTATAATATTGATTCAGTGACATTAGCACTGATTTTTGCTGTTGGAATTTCAATGTTTGATTCAACCGCAGTGATGTAAAATCAACACCAGTGTACCGCTGATTCAGTGACATTGCCATTGTTTTTGTTCAAATTTCAACATTGTTTCCGCATTAAATGAGGCCAAAAAAGTGATGATGAAACTACATCATTTTGTAATGTTGATTCAGTGACATTACCATTGAAATTTCCATTGTTTCAACATCAGGGTGCAAAAATGATATTGAACCAATATCACTTTGTAACATTAATTCAATGCAATTAGCATTGACACATCAGCACTGATTTGCCAGTGTTTCAATAGGTACTTGCAATCTGGGTAAAATATTTGCCGACAACCATTTTTTAAAGAGCATTAAATTTTTTTTTTAACAAACCTTACAGTTTACTAAAACACAAGATGCTTACATGAGTTACATGAGTACAGTCAGAGTACAGGCACGGTCATTGTAATTTACTGTTTAGTTGTAATTTACACACTTAATGCAATTTTACATTAATGCTATGATACATAAATTTACTAAGCAGTGTTTGTCGTCTAGGGTGCAAAATAGGGCAGGACGAGCACAGCTGTCACAGGGCCCAGCCCTTGTAAAAGGGAGAGATTCTCTCTTTCAATATCTGTATTATCTTTAAAAGCTGATTTGATAAGAACTTGCAGCAGTGAACTATGAATCCTTTGTTCTCGGCTATAAAATCTCAAGGAGGCTTTGTATCATCACATGAGCATTTTTAACTTGGCCCACAGTTAAGCTTTAAATATGACATCTCATGTTTTGTTTTAATTATCATTGGCCGATATAGTATTGCGCCACAAGAATTTCTCTGCAATTCCATATTACAATATGAACTGTCCTACTGTCTTTGAAGGTTCGAGTTAAATGAACACATAGACTGTCACTCATTTTCACCAAACAAGACTCATACTCCTCCAATGTTTTCCTAAGTAATTTTGCCTCATTTAACAATTTCCCTTTGGGCACTTAACCAAGGGCAAGCAAAGTATTTTCCATATCAGTAGTGTGTGGTCTTCACTGATATCCAAGGTGACGAGTTTGTCACAGCAACAAGAAGCAGCCTGCGGCGTAGAAGGAGACAGGTGTGGGTATTTTTCTACAGAAATAGGAGGAAACAGTCCTTTTGTTGCCTTAGTTACAGGGAGTCAGGGAGGGAGAAAATTATGAATGAAACCCTTTTACCTCTACAGAGTATTAATGTTTCAAAGGATCACAAAACCCTGTTTTTTTTTTTTAAAGTTAAAAGTAAAAAGTCTACTCATTATTGTATCATTGGGTCAGACAGCTGTAGTGGTGCAAGGTAAGCTGGTTGAGCATCATTTGTTGATACATCTCTCACGCCGGACAAGGAATTGGTGACTTTCTGAATGAACTGGAATGAAGACAAGTTTAGGCTACAAAAATATTTGGATTTTGGTTTTGGGACACGTCTTGGATGATTGAAAATGGACCACACAAAGGACCATCCGGTGTGACTGACTATTGGAATATCCAAAGTTGACCATGAAGAAGGTTGGATAAGTTGAATGAAGGTTTATGTATAAATATATTTTTACATTTCATTTGAGGCATTTGCATTGAGCTATTGTTCAGGAAGAACTAAGGAAAACCTGCACCTTATGCAGATTTTTCTTTAAAATGATGCACCCATGAAGAAGACACACCATGGACCTTCATACCATGGATAAGGTAAAATATATTTTATTCTCTCTTTTTTGTATGGTCAGCATGTGTTGTCTAAATTGGCGTATGATTGATGTTTATGAAGCTTTACCTATAATTTACTTTCTTTAAAAGTATCATGTAATGTACCAGTAGGTGCAGACCATTTACTATTTACGTTACTATGTAGCCCATGTTGTCAAGAGCACGTTCTTAAATCAGATATCTTTTTATTATCTATACTTAATTGCACCTGGTTTCTGTCCATGACATTGCCAGGAATGTAGCGTTTATCGAAGCCTGCTGCAATGTCCTGCAAATATCTCTTGAGCTTGCGTTGGTCCTCCCCCTCACGCTACAGTAGATGTCTTTGTTGCGAGTTTGCTCTATGACAGTCTTATATGGCTCATGACCTGGGACGAACTCCACGTCTGTGATTTGTGTCACTCTTGCTACATCTTTAATTCAGAGATGGCATGATTGCACAATTATGTGTTGGCCTGACAACTCCATCGGCCTGCATTTTTATGATATAACAGTGCATTGAATGTGTACCAATAAACAGTTCTTATGATAAATAAAACCTGATAATAAGTGATTAACTCACGCCCTCTCATAAAATGATTCAAATTTAATATACTTTTTTTTTTTTTTTTCTGGAATAAGCCTAGGCAACATACAGAAGCCACAGCTGTAAAAATATTATGATACTGATAGCTGTCTGTCTTGATTACTTTAGACTGAGGGTGGGTCTTCTTAGAATAATGCAGGCTAGTGCAATGTGTGTTTAATAACAATGAGTCATTTGCATTCCAATCAACTGCATGTCATGTGTTTAAGTGTTTTTTTATGTTATGATATAAATTCATATGATTTATATGATAAAGATTCTAGTGTAGGGAAGTTTTACAGTGTTGGAGAGTATGATTAAATATTAGTTCTTTAGTTGAACTATTTAAAGCAAGAATAAATGATAAATGCTCCAAAAATAACATTTTGTTTGCACTGATAAGCACCTTTCGCAATGTTAGTATATTGTGACCGTAACTCCGCGCGGGAGTTCAATGGTGTCTGACCATCCAGAGTACACAGGACTTTTTAAGGTCTTGATACGCATACACATAAAAAAGGCATTGTTTAAATATGCAGCACACATTTATATATTATCAAATCTGTGTATGTATGTGTCTGTTAATGAGTGCAAATTACATGATCAAAATTGTGGTTATGTACGTAATTTGTAACATTACACATTTTTAGTAATACAATCGGACTACTTTCTAATTAATTTTAGATTACTTTTGATCAAAGTTGATTATCACATTAACATATTAGGTCAAAAAAAGTTAGAGAATCCCTGCATTACATGTAAAAACCAAATGACATGGGCTGCATTTTGTAAGCCTAAGTAGATCGTAGAACCATTGCAACCAATCTATGATCAACTTAGCTCACAATGCTTTTTAGAAATGCAGCCATACATTTCAAAGTCATAGTAATATATTGTTGAGAAAACATTTCTTGTAAGTAAAATGATTTCTGCAAATCCAGTGGTCAAATGCTGTGCAGACTATCAAATTTCTGTTTAATTATGATATGGCTAGTCTCTGTTTGCAATACTGTACAAACAATATATAAGTGACCTGCTTTTTAGGAAGGAAAATTTAAAAGATTTTAAAAAAAGAAATATTAGAAAGAATAAATTATGAACAATTTACTTCCAAATAATAATAAGTAACTGCAATCTGATTATGATTATTATAAAAGAAATCTACTTAAAAGTACCACACACATATGCTATAAATTCACAAATACATACAGTATAATCTATATATTGAAAATGGTCATAAGGAAATGAGATATAAATTTGTTACTTAGTAATACTTATGTAGCTAACCCAAAAATGATAACAGTATCTACTGGCAACGTATAAAGCCCAAACCATGTTGATATTTGGTCACACTTTAGTTTGGGGACCAATTCTCACTATTAATTACAACTTTTGCTTCAATAAACTTCTAATTTGCTGCTTATTAATAGCTAATAATGTAGCTATTAAGTTTAGGTATGGGATCGGATTAAGGGATCTAAAATGTGCTAATGTGCTTTACAAGTAAACAGCTAAAATGCTAGTAATATGCAAGCTAATAAGCAACTAGTTAATACTCAGAATAGTTAATAGTCAGAATTGGTCCCCAAATTAAAGAGCAACCAGAAATTTGAGCCAAAATCAACACCCAACAGCCTTCATGTTATCAGCCTTTTAGCACATAATTCAACAGGCCAGCAGAGTTCAATTTTTGAAACGCAATTCTATAAAACTTAACATGATATTAAAGCTTCAATTATTTCTGTCTTTCGCCTAGACAATTGTAATATCTTTCTCTTTCTTGAACTTCCACCAAGTTCAAGATAAACTTACCATTGTTGACAAATTCTTTTTTTTTTCTTATACTATTTTTATGCTTCAATTTAGGACCTTTGTGTAATCACATATCTGACTTTTTAACAGACTTTTTTTTTTTTATGCTGTCTGACCACTTAGGTAACTCTTCAGAGTGCAATAAACTTTTGATGTTTGGACTTTCTCTCACATTACATTCCTGCAGACCTATTTCTGGAAAAAATGTTTGCCCATTGTAAACCAAGTCATCTAAATTTAGCAAGGGTTTTAAGCTCAGTGGCTATTTTTAAATGTAGCCTAAATCTCACTTTTAAAAATCTAATTCTCTAATTACCAAAAAAAAAAAATCCATATAATACAATATTATACAGTATAATATAATATCACTCCAAATTTTAGTGGCAAGATTAAACATCTGAGGAAATCCACATGCCAATTGTGCATCCTGTGGTTAAAATTGATTGATTGATTTATTTTTTGCATTGTATTGTATTGCATTGCACTGCATGAGAATGATGCTTGTGTTTAGAAATATACTCAATATAATATTAAAAATAAAATAAAATATAATAGTACTATACTATAATATGTTCATTGTTGTTTCATTTATATTTATTTATATTATGGCAATTACATTGTGTCAATCTCATTTTGAATTTCCCATGGAGGCAAAGGTCAGGTCATGTTCTCTGTGAAGCGCGTGATCATGCCGAGTGGCCTTGACAGCTAGGTTTCCAAGGTTATGGGTGAGATTAAATGTGCATCTGTGTGTGTGTTTGATCAAGATGTGTGTGTACTGTGTGTGTGTGTACACAGAGGGCAATGATCTTTCTGACCACACCTCCCCACCTCCTTCACTGGAGCTTAAAAACAGCTGAGCATCTCCATGCACCTCACACACATTCAAACTTTAGCAAATCAGCGCTCATCACACACTTGTTTGAAAAGACTTGCAAGATGCCTTGCCTTACTTCAGCTCGCAGGCAGAGGATGCCGAGTGACTTTGAGTCAGTACTGGAGAGAATTCTCATGGTAAGAGCCAAAGCAATGAAACTGTATCCATGTTTAGACTGACATAAATCATAATACATGCTTTCTGGCTATTTTATGATTCAGTGGCACTACTGTGAGTGTTACAAACACATTCGAGATCATGCTAATATCAAAGTAACACTGTTTAAAACTAGTCACTTATTTGAATCTCTCTCTTTCTGGCATATTCTACAGGTGGACCAAATTCTGTCTGAATTTCTGCTGAGCAAAGAAGATTTAGAGGAAGTGATGAGGAGAATAAGGAGAGAGATGGAGAGGGGACTGCGAGTGGAGACACATGATGAAGCCAGCGTTAAAATGCTGCCCACTTATGTCCGCTCCACACCTGAAGGCTCTGGTAAGACTTCTGCCCTTATCCTCATGTTGGAAAACTACATATTGATATAAAGGGTAATCAGATAAAACAAAAGCACTGTGTGTCATATTTATTACTTGGTTGAGTAATAAACTTATATACTTCCTTTTCTAATTTGTGACCCTGAACCAAAAAAACAGTCATAAGGGTCAATTTTTCAAAACTGAGATTTATCTGAAAGCTGAATAAATAAGCTTTCCATTGATATATGTTTGTTATGATAGGACAATATTAGGCCAAGATACAACTACTTGAAAATCTGGAATCTGAGGATGAAAAAAAATCTAAATATTGAGAAAATCACTTTTAAAGTTGTCCAAATGAAGTCCTTAGCAATGCATATTACTAACCAAATTTTTTTTTTTTTTTTTTTTTTTTTAAAGTTTTGATATATTTACTGTAGGAAATTTACAAATATCTTCATGGAACATGATCTTTACTTAATATCCTAATGATTGTTGGCATAAAAGAAAAATGTATAATTTTGACCCATACAATGTATTTATAGTTATTGCTCCAACTATATCTGTGCTACATAAGACTGGTTTTGTGGTACAGGGTCACATTTATTGTTTAAAAAATCTATATTTTAAAATTAAAAATTGTAATTTTTATATTGTTATTTTATGTTGCATCAGATCATCTGATGCTCTTAGGAAGCATATATTCATGGTAAAGTAATAGTTTGTCATCTGTTATTTCTGTCAGCATTGCCTCACCCTAATGTTGTTCCAAAACTGTATAACTGACTTTCTTCTGTGGAACATACATTTTTTGAACTATTTTGTCCTTACAGTGAAATTCAGTGAAGTCTAAAACAATATTGGACCCCATTGACTTTCATTGTAAGGGAAGAAAGAATGCATTTTTCAAAATATCTTCTTGTGTTCTGCAGAATAAAGAAAGTTGCACAGGTTTGGAATAAGGTGTACTAAGTGACAAAGTAAATATATTGCAGTGTGCAATGAGTTTAATCAATATTAGCTTCTTATTAGGTTAGTTTATGTAAATAACAGATGAGTACATTGACAAAAAGCCCTAATGGGCTTTCTTTCCTGGAATCAGGTGTTGATTCCTATGACTCATGATGTTGCTGATGCTTATTCATATGACTCATCTCAGAGGTTGGGGATTTCCTGGCACTTGATCTTGGAGGGACAAACTTTCGAGTGATGCTGGTGAAAGTGGGTGAGGATGAAGAGCGAGGCTGGAAGGTGGAGACGAAGCATCACATGTACTCCATCCCTGAAGACGCCATGACCGGCACAGCTGAAATGGTGAGATATCAAAAGGTCAGACACTCTGTACATACACATATTCTGACAGTTTAGTCTCATTGTACCCCCTTTTCTTAACATATAGTTGTTTGACTACATTGCCGGCTGCATATCTGACTTCCTGGACAAACATAATCTGAAACATAAGAAGCTTCCCCTGGGATTCACCTTCTCTTTTCCAGTCCGTCATGAGGATTTGGACAAGGTCAGTGTCTGTATGCATATAAACATGAGCCTCTTAAAGGGATAGTTCACCTTCAGTTGTTGGTCCCCATTGACTTGCATCGTGTTAAGTAAATGGGGACCAGCAACTGAAGGTGAACTATCCCTTTAAGGTTTAATCACATTGATGTTGTGGCAGATGTGTGCCATATTTTTAAACTCCTTTCATTACAAAGTGAAGTTAACATGCATTTTAATGTGGAAGTGAACTTTTTAATGTTTTAGGTTAACAGATGTACTATTTTATGTTTAATTTCAACAGGGCATTCTGCTTAACTGGACTAAAGGCTTCAAGGCCTCTGGCGCGGAGGGCAATAATGTTGTTGGTCTACTGAGAGATGCCATTAAAAGAAGAGGGGTTAGTATGCATGACTTACTTGTCATACTAAAAATTTCCAGCAGAAATTCTGTTCTTGGATCTTGCCAAACTGGTTATGGAAAGGTTAGGAAGGAGAACAGAAAGCTGCTTTCACACCAGGAGTACATTAGACACCTTAAAAGCTTATAATAAAAGGTTTAAACCGCCGTCCTATTTGAGTAAATCAATAATTCTTTGTTCAGGACTTTGAAATGGATGTGGTTGCCATGGTGAATGACACAGTAGCCACTATGATCTCCTGCTACTATGAAGACCGCAGCTGTGAAGTCGGTATGATAGTAGGTAAGAATGATCGCACACACTAAGACCCATGCAAATATAATTAGAGCTCGCACATAAACTTTATAACAGGAAGATGGAATATTTTAACAACCATTCAGGAAAAAACAGCATGGCAATAAAGCAGTAGGCCTGAAGCTTTTAGTTTAATGTTTTTGTTGTCTCTCTCTCTCTTTTTCTCTTTCGTTTTTTCATGGTTTCTCAGGGACCGGCTGTAATGCGTGTTATATGGAGGAGATGCGTAAGGTGGAGCTGGTGGAGGGAGAGGAGGGGAGGATGTGTGTGAACACAGAGTGGGGAGCGTTTGGGGACAATGGTGAACTGGAGGACTTCCGGCTGGAGTACGACCGTGTTATTGATGAGACTTCACTAAACCCTGGACATCAGCTGTGAGTGAGCTTTAAAAAAATAAAAAAGTGGTCCAGAAGTCTGAGACCATTTTGATAATCCCGGGATCAAATTCATATTTAAATTTGGAAATCTTTTTTTTTTTTTACAATTTAACATTTAAAAACAAAGAAAGTTATGAGGTAACATTAATAAGAAATATTTCAAATATTTAAATATGACTTATTGCTTACAGTGAAGCACAAGATGCACTTCAGAACATGATATGTCATAAAAACATACATTATTAAAATGTAAAATATACACATTTTTGGTGATCTCAGACTTTTGAACTCTGCTTAGCATCTTCAGTAAACTACAGAATATTTTGGATGCATAATAGCATCCAATTTCTTAATTTAAACATACTTTAAAGTAGTATTCACAGAATTATGGAGTTATGCATCTTTTGTTTGATATTTTAGGATATTTTGATTTAAAACAATCACATGAACATTATTTAAGTATCTCATCTATGAAAGAAGTATTTGACATATATTTTGTAGTATGATCAGTGCACTTAATTGCATTGAATGTGCACTCGTAGTGTACTTCAAATCTCAAAAGTACAATCGAAAAAATGTATATATACTTTCAGATAATGTATAAATGTAATATAGGCCACTTAATTGTACTTTAAGTGTTTCTTTCATGACTGTTTCTTAACACACTTAAGTACACTTTTAAAGTGCACTTTATAATAATATCAAATAAAAGTGTTACTTTAAAGTACATTTTAATCATTACAAAAATATGGTGCATCTTTTTTGATAGTTTAGGATATTTTTATGCAATTTTCATCTAAAACATTTACAGGAGCATTGTTTCAACTCATCTATGAAAGAAGTGTAAGACATCAGTCTATGTTATGATTTGACATATATCCTATCAAACAACTCTTTAATAAAATATGAAGATGCATGCACAATTTCCTCAAATATCACATCTGCAACTAGATTAGACACTTTAGGAGCAGCAGTGTGATCAGTGTCTGAATCTGAAACACCGATGTCCTTACATACTTGCTTCTAGAGCTTAGTTAGACAGCAACCTGGAGCTCTTATGTGGTCTCCAGGTGACGAGGGTTGTTTTTCTGTACATGTAGAGATACTGACGGTAGCCACGTCAGTGCTGGAATACACACAGCTGGATTAATGGCCAGGGAAAGAGATCATTAGTGAAGCTGCTCGCTTAATGGGTATTTACAATGTATGCTAGAAGATACTCAATGGGCCGCTCCTCTGTCCACGTCACTTTAGGCCATTTGTATTTCATGATTATCCTCAGGCTTTTACTAGCATTAAAATCTTTCCTTTTGCTGCTGAAACTGATGAGTTTGTGGCAGTGTTTTAGCTTTGAAAAATCTAATATCTAAATGTCTTTTCTCATGCCTCTAGGTATGAGAAGCTGATTGGTGGAAAGTATATGGGAGAGCTTGTGCGTCTTGTGCTGCTAAAACTAGTGAATGAAAATCTGCTGTTTAACGGCGAAGCCTCAGACCTGCTGAAAACACGTGGAGCTTTTGAAACTCGCTTCGTCTCCCAGATTGAGAGGTATGACTGATGATTTTAAAAAGAGAACTGTAGATTTTATTGTTCGTTTAAACATTCTTAAATCCAGATACATTTGCTTGAGAAGCAAAGTGACATAAGATACTAAGTTTTGCTTTCTGAATATCGAAATTAAGTGTTCATACTGAAAACGAGAAAATATCTGCCAATGGTGTTCTTGTTTTCAGCATAAACTCACTTAATTTTGAGCACTGTTTTCAGAAAACAAGACTTTAAAATTAGAAGCTTCAAAAACCTTGTGAAAAAGAAGTGCACACTTAATTGCATTGAATGCACACTTCAGTGTAGTGTACTACAAAAACTGTACTTAGAGATAATAAATCAATGAAATTAAAGATCACTTCATTGCACACACACTTAACGGTTTAACTTTAAAGCACATTCTAAATCATTGATTTAATAACCGTTTGTTGTGCTTTAAAGAAGTACACTTATTTAATATCAATTTAAACTAGTGCAGTCAAACGATTAATCGCATCCAAAATAAAAGTTTTTGTTTGCATAATATATGTATGTGCGCTGTGTATATTTATTATGTGTATATATAAATACACACACATACAGTATATATTTTGAAAATATTTACGTGTTTACATGTCTATATTTATATTCACATAATTTATATTATAAATAAATAAATATATTTAATATATAAACATAACATATTTTTCTGAAATATATACATGCATGTGTGTGTATTTATATATACATAATAAATATACACAGCACACATACATATATTATGTAAACAAAAACTTTTATTTTGGATGCGATTAATCGCGATTAATCGTTTGACAGCACTAATAATACATTTCCATTTAATTGCAAATAAGTATCTGAAAATCAGTCCACACTTCAGTATATTCATCTAAAGTATATCATATCTGTAATAAGTACTAAATCTACGCTAAAGTATACTTTTTTCACAAGGGAAATGCCAATGATGATGAAAAGATGATAATACTATCTCAGCAAGGTTAAGAGATTCAGAATTTATATAAAAACATATGCTTGTACTTAGGCTATACATTTTATTTTATTAATTTCAGTGACACGGGTGACAGAAAGCAGATCTACAACATCCTAAGCTCAATGGGAATCTTACCTTCGGAGCTGGACTGTGACATTGTGCATCTGGTCTGCGAGAGCGTGTCAACGCGAGCCGCTCACATGTGCGGGGCCGGCCTCGCTGGCGTCATCAACCAAATGAGAGAACGCCGTTGTCAAGAGGAACTGAAGATCACTGTGGGAGTCGATGGCTCTGTCTACAAACTACACCCTCAGTGAGTACAAGACGAGTGAGAGGGATTATGGGAAGGCAAACAAAGAGAAATGAGGGGGGAAATTAAGAGGAAACAGAGATGAGTAAAGGATATAACACCATGTGATATAAACACAATTAAAATGCAAAATTTTCCAAATTCTCCCATTCAGTTTCAAGGAGCGGTTCCATAAGCTTGTGTGGGAAATGACTCCTCACTGCGAAATTACCTTCATCCAATCAGAAGAGGGGAGCGGTCGGGGCGCGGCTCTCATTTCCGCTGTGGCGTGCAAGATGGCCGCCTGCATGCTGACACCGTGATAAACCATGATTCAGCCTCGTCAGGTGGATCTCATGAATCACAGCTGACCCGCAGTGTTAGAGCGGCCTCTCAAAGCCTCTCCATATGGTGAAAGTGCTTTGCTCCTTTTCAACACTGCATTGAGTATGTGAAGTGGCCGGCTATGGGGTTGTTTGGCAACATCTATTAATCACACGCATACAGCCCATTGAAATGTTTCACATATGTATTATTTTATGCCATAAAGGCAGATGTTTGCAGTTCGATACGCTTTTAGACACAACATAAATCTTTTATTGTTAGCTATTGCCCTGAGCACATTCAGGTAATGTTACATATATTTGCACCTTCATGGCTGTTTGGAGGTTAGGAGAGATGCAGAGGGAACTATGTGTTTTTAAATATATGAACTGGTCAGGTTCAGAAAGGTAATTGTGCACTGTTTATTGCTTGTTTTATTTATTGACTTTTAAATTATGTTTATATTCAGTGGTAATCAGAACTGTTAAATTATTTAGTGCAGGACTTGAATATACTTTGTACATGTGATTGATTATTGTAAATAAAGCTGCTGTACTATTGAGTGACTTAAATTGTTGTTTCTAGAGGTCTGTTGTAATTTTCTTCAAATTTAAATTAACGTTATACTCAAACATAAAGGTAAATAGTGAAAAAAAAAGGAAGTATAAAGACATTTATCACAATGGATTCAATTACTGTATCTAGCCTGGTCCAGCCTTTTATATGGCACAACAAGGCTAAAGATGAAGGAGCCATTGATTTAAAATACAATAAACACAAGAAAATAAAAAAAATAAAAAAATAAAAATTATAAGAAGGAGCCTTAGATTTAAAAAATAAAATAAAATGTACTTCTGCATCTTACTCCATGAGACTGGCCTGACATTTAAGGGATTCTCAAGACCTTGTGAGGGATTTATTCAAGACCTCATGGAACAGGATGGATCATGACAAAAGTGTGAGAAAGTGTTGTGGACTAGTTAATTCAATTACAATAGTCACAACTTCTGCTGGATTTTGCTGGAACACTATTACATGCATATATGTTTATGATTAAAGTTGCATCCTGTTTTGGAGCAGAACTTTATGACAGCACTGAGGTGGATGGCATAAGAAGTGATGTGATACTGCCACCTGCTGCTTCTTACATGCAAATATTTGTTTCCTGATGCAAGGGTCAAATGGGCCAAAATATAAACTATGAACTGTTTACTTTTCATGTTTAAACATAAACCTCACAAAATTTTATATAACAAGAAAAAAACATATTTGCTTAAAAACTTAATTAGGTTTGACACCCAACAGCACCCCCCCCCAAGCCCCGATACCATCAACTCCACCCCCAGTAATTTCAGTGAAATAAAATATGTAAATTTCTGGACATATTTAATTCATTTGCATGCACTGTACTAGAAAGTGGGCTTAGCTTGTTTTTTTGTGGTCACAGCAGGCTGTTGTTCATAACGGATGTGGCTCTAACCAAACAAAAGTTAAAGATGATCTTCATAAGACGATGACAGTGTTGAAATATATTACTCACATCTTGGGAATATGTTGCAATTATGTATCAGGTTTGAAAGTGAAGCTAAGTAACTCATGTAATTTGATTTTATCCTGAGTTGTCATGAACTGCTGAAAAGGCAGAACTATATTATACACTCTCAGAAAAAAAGATACAAAACTGTCACTGGGGTGGTATATTTCAACAGGTAATAATATGTATAGTTTAGGTACTAATAATCACTTTTAAAGTACTAATATGTACTTTCAATGTACTAATACATAGCTTTTAAAGGTAAATAAGGTAGAAGGATGTACCTTTTAGCTTTTGTATAGCTTTGTACCTTTTTTTTCTGAGAGTGTGACCATATATCAGCTAAAAACACTATTTAACTGAACTTCTTTAGCAAGAGAAGGGACATAATCAGTCGATGTGACTGATGGATGCCCGCTCAAACTTCACTGATCAAACTAGCTGTTCCACATTTTAAAATAGGCTATCTACTCATTCAGGAATATTTCTCTAGTCCATCCATACAGAGTTATGCTAACGTTTACATGCTTGTTGCACAAGACATAAGTAGAGGCTGACTGTTCTACATTTAGCAATGCTAATTGCAATCTTCAGCAGGGAGAACTAGTAATTTTGGCCTTACATAATATTGCTGTATGTGTATAGGCTATACGTCACTGAGAGCGAAAGCCTGTGGTCAAGGGCTGTTTCTCACTCTTTAATTTCTGCTTTTCTCTGATGTCAGACCATCAAAAGCAGAACTGTGATTTTGAAGTAAATTGATGTAATGGGTCACTTGCAACAATTAATCTCTCTTTGCATGATGGTGTAGACAATGTGTCATAATCATTTGCTTGATGTCTCTCTTAGTCATTTTTTTGTATCAAATTTCAGAATTAAAAAAAAAAAAAAAAGTCAGACAGGATCCTTAAAGGGATAGTTCACCCAAAAATGAAAATTCTGTCATCATTTACTCACCCTTGAGTAGTTCCAAACCTGTATGAATGTCTTTTTTTTCCTACTATGGAAGTCAATGGTGCCCCAAAACAGCCTGGTTACAAACTTTCTTCAAAATATTTTCCTTTGTGTTTGGCAGAACAAAGAAATTCATACAGGTTTGTAACTACTTGAGGGTGAGTAAATGATGACAGAATTTTCATTTTTGGGTGAACTATCCCTTTAACAGGAGGTTCATAATCATACTGCAGGCCGTTCATTATTATTATAATCATTATTATTATTTAAATATATCAATATTTTGTAAATAACAGTAGTATCTAATATTAATATAATAAGTAATGTTATTAAACATCAAGTTTTAAATGCAGTAGGCTAATCAGTTTTACACAAAATGCACTGCAACAAGATGGCAGTGTAACACAATTAAATGTGACGTTTCAAATGTACCACATTGTATTTGATGTGCTAAAGGGATGTTCCACACAAAAATGATAAGTCTTTCATTATTTACTCACCCTCATGTCATTGTTGTTATTTTGTCCCATGGAACACAAACGAATACTTTTAAGAACGATAGCAGTTCGCGTCCATACAGCTCATAGCGACCATGTCTGTCAACCTAACCAAAAAAGGTTTAAAAAAAGTATTCTGAAGTCGTAAGACAGCTCCATATATGACAAATAACAGACCAAAATTTAAATAGATATTCCCGAAAATCCTCCCCTCCGTGACACCTTTCAAATCAATGGCGTCATTCATTCATTCATTCATTTAATTCACGCCTGTCAGATTATGATTAGCCTATCTATATGATTATATATGATTATCAAGTGTATCTGATTGAATGATTCTGTTTATACAAGCTTAACTGTAGAAGCGGATAGCCGGATTGTTGCCCCGCCCATGAGCTATAAATACCCCGCCCACTTTAAAAGTGAGCTAAGGGGGATTTTACATTGTTTAGTTTGAGCCGCGTTCGCAATTTTGCTTTCTTTATTCTGGGCGACTCGTGATGATCACGGGAGGAAACACAAACACGCGCTGAAACATGTGGACGGAGGTGGGAGACAACAACAGCTCTGTTCATGAAGAACCACAGGACCACAATCTCACACAGGTACAAGCAAACACTCGAGAAACTATGCAATGCAACACTGAACTCTACTGCAGCGCATCTGTTATAAATGCTCCACCTGTTTACAAGCTCTCAAAGACAGGGCCTTTTTTAAGATAAGGAAAATACAGTTTTATTGCAAATGTTGAAATTAGGTTGGTGTATCAGAATGACACTTTATGTGTTTTTTTAATTAGTATTCAGTGAAGTAAAGTTACATTTTGAGAGACTGCATTTACAGCACAGATCAAATGTTTGAGAAGCAAGACTTCTTGGAAAACAGTAAATCTCTCTCTCTCTCTCTCTCTCTCTCTCTCTCTCTCTCTCTCTCTCTCATTTCCTGTCTTCCAGCATGTTTTGGAAACTTTCAGTCATGGCATAGTTTCTTATCTTTGTTAAACAACAGTGCTGGGACATGCTCCCCTCTCTCACTGTCACATTTCAGTGCTTGGATAGGATCTACAGAGGTACAAGTAACTTTTCCACAGTTTTACCTCTGAAGGAATGAATACTACTTTTGACAGATAAATTAAAAATGATGTACACTTACATTTGATGAATACTTGACTCTACATGGGGCAGGTCCCCCATCATCGGAGCTGCCATGTTGGAATTACATGACTTTATGTTTATTGCCAGACTTTTTCTGTCACAGAATAGGTGAGAAATATTCCTGTGGATAGGTAATGTCTACAATGACATCTGTATCAAAAATCATTGTTGTCTTTGTAGTCATCCATCAAAAATTAGCCAGGCTTCTGAAACAGCTTACTTTTTATGTAGTCACCTTATGCTTATTTATTTAACCCTTCCCCACCAATCATAGTTCTCTTATGATAGCCTATTTGAAGGGTTAGTTCACCCAAAAATGAAAATTACCCCAGGATTTACTCACCCTCAGGCCATCCTAGGTGTATATGACTTTCTTCTTTCAGACGAGTGCAATCAGAGTTATATTAAAAAATGTCCAGCTCTTCCAAGCTTTATATTGGCAGTGAATGGAGGTCGAGCTTTTTAAGCCCAAAAAAGTGCATCCATCCATCTTAAAAAGTGCCCCACACTGCTCCAGGGGGATAATAAAGGCCTTCTGAAGTGAATTGATGTGTTTGTGTAAGAAAAATATCCATATTTAGAACTTTATAAATAAACTGTAATTTCTAGCTTCCGTGAAATGTCGTACTCGTGTTTACGAGAGGGTGGTGTCCAGCGGATGACATAGGTTGTAGGCGTAGCAAAAGCTCCACTGAGAATATGTTAGTCTCGTGAGAACTAGTTTTGTTTACAGCAAAGGAAAACCAGTCTCCTCTTGGCTTATGTCGAAATCCTCTGGCGTTTTCCTTATTTTGTACTTCTGATATGCGACCGGTGTTTTGTTTTTTTAAATATGTATATTTTTCTTACAAAAATGTATCATACGTTTCAGAAGGTCTTTATTAACCCCCCTGGAGCCATGTGAAGTACTTTTTATGATGGATAGACACACTTTTTTTGGGCTTTAAAATCTTGACCACAATTCACTGCCATTATAAAGCTTGGAAGAGCCAGGACTTTTTTAAATATAACTCTGATTGTATATACGACTTGGATGAATTGAGGGTGAGTAAATCATGGGGTAATTAACACTCACTTTTTGCAATTCATTCAGTTCCTAAATGATAAAATCAAGCCCCACCCATTATTTTTTCACTGAATAGCCTGTTGTTTTCTCTCTCCAGATAGTTTCCCCAGTGTCTTCATGGCTATTCTCCAACTCCGATAGAAATGGTAGTATATCAAACAGCCTTAATTACACCTTGTTAATGATAGTTTGTATATGCATGCTTTAACATCATCTTCATTGTCTCTAAAGGCTCAGCAACTACCAGTCCACCCCCTCTTGCTGAGACCCCCATGAACAGAGAGAGTGGAATCATACCAGGTATGGTCTCAGTATCAGTCTCAGTATCAGTTTTGACGCTCACAACAGAGCGCAACAGTGACCGATCACTTTTTTTTTTTTTAGCAACATTACCATTCAAAAGTTTGGGGTCAGTAAGATTTTTTTTATTTATTTATTTATTTTTAATACTTTTATTCAGCAAGGGCACATTAAATTGATGAAAAGTAACAGTAAAGACATTTATAGTGTTACACCAAATCAGAACACCAAAACACCAAATCAGCATATTAGAATGATTTCTGAAGGATCATGTGACATTGAAGACTGCAGTAATGATGCTGAAAATTCAGCTTTATCATCAAAGGAATAAATTATATATTAAAACATATATTAAAATAAAAAATTTATTTTAAATTGTAATAATGTTTAGTGTTTTTCCTGTATAAATGCAGCCTTGGTGAGCATAAGAGACATCTTTGAAAACATTAAAAAAAAACTTGCTGACCCCAAACTTTTGAACAATACACATTTCTCAATTCATTTTCTCCTTGGGCATTTACAAAAATACTTAATGAGTTTTATGCCATGAACCAAACCATCCAGCTCTGAGATAAACCACACATTACAACAGAAATGACAACCTGAACCTGTCAGTGATCTGACCAGCCCTTCCTCATTTATTATTGTCTTCCTCACTCTCATTCTCTAAGTCTTTGCCCACCTCTCATCAGTCCTACCTTGTTCATTATCTATTTATTTACAAATTTAAGTACATTTATAGTTTTTTTCATATCTTTCGTATCAATCCATCCAAATTATCCTTTGCTGACTGAGAGGTTTTTATGACTTAAAACTTTGTTTTGTGTATGACTCTCACATGACTTATTCCTCCACAAAAACAAAAAAAAAGTCCTGTCAAAACAAAACCTTTGGAAAACATGATTTATCTGTGACCTCTCTGCTCTTTGTGCTCTTTCTCCAGTGGATGACGTTTGTCTTTTTCTCTTCATGTTCTGAGAAGAGCGGAAATCAAGTGTGAAATTAATCATTTGATTTCGCAACTTGTTTGACCTTTTGCCGGGAAGAAACGGCAAGGGTTATTTTGTGTAAAAATATCAAACTCAGTGAATTCTCAAAAACAAACAAAAAAAATGGCATACACATTTCTAGAGAAATCTGGTTGTACTGAGAAGTGTTCGAGGGTGCATGGGTCTGTGAGAAAGGAAGCTGTTGAATTGTTATTAAACACTTGGGATTTCTGGACTGAGTGTCAGAGGATAAACAGATCATTTATTGAGAATATAAACTCAGTTGTTTACTAAATGTTTACGAGAATGCAATTTATTGACCACAAAAAAAGAGGCTTAAAATATCTCAATTTCATTGCATTACAAAAAAATGAAATAAAATAAATAAATGAATAAAATAAGAAAAATAAAATAAAAAAACAACTAACCTGCATAACTTTTAAAATTTTTATTTGTTTTAAAGAACTAATCTAAAAAGCAGGGTGTATAGGAGAAAGTGAATGCTGAGTGTTAAATCATAGTTCAAGGTTGATTTTCCCTGTTTCAGCTTCTGCGCTCACAGGCTCGAACAGGTTTCCAAGTTATCACAGGAATTTTCCACCTCCCCTGTTCCCTCATTACACCATATATCTCTTTAAACACACACTCTTTATGTCTATATATGTCTTGATTCTCAGGGTTAGTCTCCTTGATGAAAAACACTAATGAAAAACAAGCTGACTGTTCTTTTCCGTTGAGTGGGACCTTTGACCTTTCACATGCCTGAGATCAGGATATAATGCAGCTGTGATGTTTCATAAATAGGAGATGTTTACTAACAGTACCAAAGTGTCCAGGCTGCATTTTTCACTGGAAATACCAGTGATTTTGAGGTGCAGACAATGAAACTGCAGCCTGTCATTCTGTCATGCTCTATATCAGTGTTACTGATCTCATCTCTGGGTAGAGGATACAGATTATGTGCCTCTGTGGACAAATGTTTTTCAGACAGCAGTGTAACAGGTGTGTGTGTGTTTGCAGGTGCGATTGCCGCAGCAGTGTTCATAGGCTTTCTGTTAGCCCTCTATGCAGTTCTTTGGAAATGCATGGTTACGCAACCAAAAAGGTATGAACTCAACGAAACTTTCACAAGGTGCAAGCGCAATGTTGTGTTTTTGTTTTGTTGTTTTTTGTTTTGCTTTGTGCTTTTTACTTTGTTTTGCATTTGTATTTTTGTTTTGCTTTTGCTTTTTGTTTTATTTTTGTTTTTGTTTGTTTTTTGTTTATTATTGTTTTTTTGCATGTTGTTGTTTTGTTATTGGTTCCAGAAGTATGTACTACATTTACACAAACAAATAAATGTTGTTTTTTGCACTGATGATAAAACTTGAAATGTTTTTTTTTTAAATTTACACATGTATTAATTTTCTTGGTTACACAACCAAAAATATATGAATCAAACAAACCTTTCACAAGGTGCAAGTGCAATCCTTTTTTTACTTTTTTTTTGTTTTTTGTTGTCCAAAATGATCAGACCACGTTTAAAAAGTAAATAAATATTATAGCATCAAATGAATATGACATTCTTTCAACAACTATGTTGTTCCCATTAAAAAGGGGGAAACAAATCAAATTCTATGATAGTCAGAAATTAATGATAATTTGTTATTTTGTCCATTCAATCATCAATAAAAAAGGTAACTAAAATTCTAATACTGTTGGACCAACTGTAAATACATACAAACCAGTGTTTAAATACTATGTTTCTTTATTCTGTTTCACTGTCTCTGTTAGGAGGAAAAAGAGAGTGAGTTTGAAGGCTCGTGAACAGAGGTCTCTCACATGTTGACCTCTGGACAGGACGTCCGCCGAGACTCTGAGTTACTGATGTTAGGACAGAGCTTCTCCTGCTATATAAGCACCCTTATGAACTGTGTTTAGGTCTTAATACACAGTTTAAGACAATATTTCATGCATGAGGGAACTAGATGCTTTAGTTCTACATGGTCATCAACAGATCAATATCTGCTGTGTTTCAAAGTCATCCATCAGTTTCTGGACTGGTCCCTTTGACAGTCAGACCAGGGAGTTAAATTTTAGAAAATGGCTCTTAAAATGTGAAATTTAGTCATTAAACTGAATGATTTTGTGAATATTATGTGTTTATATAGGGGACAGCAAGCCCGAATGTTCTCTCGAGGTGTGCATGAATAGTTTACTTTGTCACAGCACCACAAATGTCCACTAGATGGCAGAGGGCTCAATGTTTTTTTACTTGATGGAACAAGGAAATCAGCCAAGATACACAGTAGAGTCTTTCAGTCTTTACAGGTTTATCTTTACAGACTTATGTGTTTGGGATGTTTATTTTATTGCTAATAGCTATGCTAATTAATACATAAAAGATGTAATACATTTTAAGAGACTCTGCCCTTGTTTTTCTCCAAACATCCCCTTTGACCATGATGAACTCTGCACCAGTGAATGAGTGCATGTGTGTGAGTGAGAGAGATTTCCCTTATGCAGCAGTATTGACCAGAGAGCAGCAGATTTCTAGGTTAAAGTCTTTGGGTACGTGCGTGTGAATATAAGAACTGCACATTTTTATTGCGAGTGCTTCGTTTGCACAATTGATGTACTGTTATATATTTTATTTTTCCTGCGTGTCACTAATTTCATTTTTTCATTAAGATTTGATTTTGGATTAGAATGTGTTAAATCCCTTTTAGTCTATGCAGTGTAAGTTAGACTCAGTAGTGTGCCTGTATAAAATTTGTTTTTGTTTTTTTATATATATATATAGAATGTTACAAATGATATGTGCCAATAAATGTGAACTTTGATTTACTGTAAGATGTATTTGAATACTTGCTAGATAATTTAATATTCATATGAGAAGGCAATATTAGCTTATTATATTTTGTTTATTTTGACAGTGTATATCTTTTTATGGTGTGTATATATTTTTAAATATTAACTCTGTAAAAACACAAAAAGGTTCCTTGATTGCCTCTGATATTAATATTAGTTTGCCTACAATCATACAGGCAATAAACTGCTGTAAAAGTGTTTTATGGTTTAACAGTAAACGGTAAACTTTGAATGCAAAGATTAGATATTGAACTATTGAGATAATATTGAACATTCAATGAATTTATACAGAAGGTAGAAATACACACAGTGCATTTAATATTATTACAGTAATACTTATAATACAAGAGCAGATGCTCTTTATACTGGAGTGTTATTTGAGTTGCATTGCCTGCTTTTCAAAGTTACGTGTTTCTGTCCCCAAGACAATTAGTTGCATGCAAAAATGACAATATCAAACCTAAACAACAACAAAATTAAATATAACATTTAACAAATATTACACAATAAAAAATAAAACAATTCTAAACTATTGTACTAATTTCCTTATTTCTAACACAGTGGAATTGAGGTCTTCATTTGTATGCGTTATCACTTTGTGTTAGGTGTGACCTGGGCAAGATAATCACCGGTAAAGATGATGGTGAAGGTCTGACAAGCTGAGTATCTCTCATGAACATCTTCAGAAGGCGATAGACCGTTTTATAGCAGTAACGCGATGCTATAGTGTTCACTTAAGGAGGCATAGAGCTGACACAGCAAGATGAGATTCTTATAATGTTTCTGAGCCTGTAATTGGTTGTTTTTCCCTCAGGTCTCACATGCAGCAGTGTAAGTAATGGCAGGTGATCCCTTCATTCGGAGGAATCTCTCATACTACCAATTCAGTGTAATAGTAGAGGTAAATTAACTGGAAGGAAGAGGGAGAGCAGTTTGTAAGAGGTCTTGAGCTAAAAAAAGTCAATTTCATTTTCGTTGGACTCTTGGGTGGTCCTGGGGACAATATCAGCCTTTACTTGATATGAGGGCTCTGCGGGGATTTCATGATTTTCGAAGCTAATGTTGTCATATGTGGCTTTGCTGTTGAGTTCCAGTTCCTTGGCTTTCTTCTCTTGAATCTGTAGCAGAATGGCGTTGTTCACACCAGGACCTGAGCAACACAGACAGATGAGAAGTTTAGATTAATCAAACCCTGATCTACTACACCAGATTTCATTTGGTTGCTTCAGGTGTTTAGAATGGAATACTACTAATGCTTGCTGCATGGTCTTTTATTGTTAACTAAATTTAACTTGCTCTTATATTGTAATTGAATATAATTGATTAAGGCTGCAAAACCATTAATCACAATTAATCACATTCAAAATAAAAGTTTGTTTACATACTATATGTGTGTGTACTGTGTATATTTATTATGTATATATAAACACACACTATGTATATATTTAAAATATTTGTATGTATATATATTTATACTTGTATATAAATTATATTATATATAAATACAAATATTTTATATATAAATCTAACATTTTTTGTTAATATATACATGTGTGTATTTATATATACATAATAAATATACACAGTACACACACAGAGTATGTAAACAAACTTTTATTCTGAATGTGATTAATCGCGATTAATCATTTTGCAGCACTAAAATTAATACAAGTAATTAAAATAAAGCTAAAATAAAATATAACATGAAAAAACTTGGACATAAGCTGAAGTTAAGATACTAAAATGACAAAAAAACTAAAAATATATATAAAAAATAAATAAAAAAAATGACAAAAGCATATAAAATTACTAAATTATTTAAACTACATTTAAAATGGAATTGTAAAAATCGAAGCTTCAAAATACAACATTTTAATAAATACCACCATATTATATAAATAATACTTAACACTGTATAACAGATTATTTGGCAATGTGCTAATATTAAACAACTATTATACTTATAATATGTAACTATTATATATTTTTTTTGTTGTCATTCTTCATGGATCCAACTCTTGTTCTGACATGTTTGATTCCTCCCTCTCCCTTATCTGTTCTTACTGGATGTTTCCTATATATTTTTCATAGTCTGTGTTTTTAGATTTGAAATGCAATACATATTTTTGGTCAATAGTTTAGTTTTGTGTGTGTGGTTTTTGTGTAAAAACTTTTACATTTTGGCTGACCAGTCAATTTTGTATTTGCATTTTGGGATACTTAAAACCAGTACAATTACAATACTTTGAATTTTTGAACTTAAGCTCTTTGGGATTGAGTACCATGTGCATAAAGACTGCACACTTTAATAAGAAATTACATATACCTAAGAAACTGAGCAGCACGGGCAGAAATATGAGGCCGTGGGCCATGCCGAGCAAAGTGATGACCAGATTGAGCCTGAAGAAGAAGATCTGGATGAGCTGTGCTTTAGCTAATGCCAACACCACTATTCCAGGTAGATTGGTCATTGCAACTCCAGCAAACACCTGGGAAAGAAAACATACACACTTATGAAACAACACAACAACTGGACATGTGAACTAAAGCATAACTGAGGAAATTATGGTACTCACTGCACTGCCCATGTTAGCTGTGGCTTCCTTTGCCCTCTCCACCTTCGTGGGGCGAATACTGAGAGCAAATGAGCGTGTTAAATGAGACACAAACTCCACTGATATACCAACGGCCTGAAAAACCAACCCACAGTAAGATGAGAATGTTATCCTGAATACCTGAAGCATGAAGTGCAAACATGCAGACCATACAGTGTTTCTCTGAACCACTCACCGTCACAAGGTTGATAAGCGACACAGCGTTGAAGTCGATGCCCCACAACGTCATGACGCCAACCGTATCCACAGTGATCATCACTATGGTGAGCAGGTTCAGAAAGCCTGATCTCAAGTCCATGCCGAGCAGGATACAGCACACGACGAATGTAGGGAGCAAACACACGGCGATGTTGAACAAACCCTCGTTCACGATGGTCAGATACTGTTCGTAATACACATACGTCACACTGCGAAATAAAAAAATCAGAGAGTCAGTGCTCAGAGAAAAATGCACTAAAAAGTGTAGTTAAAACAGTCACGAAAGTGACCTCTCCTAAAGTACACTTAAGTGGTCTTCTATATTGTATGCAAGTAGAGTTTATTAAAAATTTACTTCTAAGATTTTAAGTCCACAACAAAGTGCACATTCAGTTCAACTAAGCACACTTTTTTCCACTGGTACCAGTTTTAAAATAGGTGCGTGACATCCCTGCTACACACAATATAGTGTAGTAGGCAGAAAAATATGAAGTAGCTCTAGGATCTGTGATGCTGTTTTGCAATTTATGAAGTAGCTCAAGGACACGTTATCATTCAATAGTATTACATGAACTGATTATCGCTTCTTATCTTATCCGGGAGAAGGGTGAGGATGGCAAATGTAGAAAGATAAGGGAGGATTAGAAGTGGACACTTACGTGTATGGGAAGACCTCAAAGTCTTCAGAGGTGCCTGTGACGTTCCTCATGGTCAGTGTGATGTTATGTGCCAGTTCTCTGGCCTTCTCCAGTGCTCCCGTGAACTCCTGAGAGTCGACCAGAGGAGTGTGGTAGGCCATGAACCGAGACGCTGAAAAGCGGTGAGATGCCATAATGAATTAAACACTTAAATGTGTTTTATATAGAGTCTGTGGCTTTGTCATGTTTTATTCTTTAACATTAATTACAGTCATAACTCAAAAATTGTGAACAAGTCAATAAGGACTACAACTTCCACAAGGATGTGAGTTTACTTGCTTGACAGCAACTGTTCTAGTCGTTGTGGCTTGGCAAATTTTTAGCAATTTCAAGAGTTATGTTTGAGATATGACAGTGTTTAACTGATGTTATAGAGCAAAACATTAACGTTTCATCTAGTAATATTAACAACAGACTTTACGCATAAACCAGAAACTGCTACTCTTAAATTTATGATGAAAACCCATGCAAAACAGCCTACGAATTGATGTCCCCTGTTGAAAAAACCAGCATATGCTGGTTAGGTATGTTTGAGCTGGTTCTTAGCTGGTCATGTGCTGGTCCTAAGCAACTAGCTCCTGTTCAGAACCAGCTTAAACCAGCTCAAACCAGCAGCCATGCTTCAAAACATACCTAACCAGCATATGCTGAATTTTTCAACAGGGTCATGACTGAACAGTTCTATTGAACAGTGATTCTCAAGTTTCCCCATTGTTCACAACAATATTTAAGGCCCCATGACTTTTACAGCTGTTCATAGTTTACTGGAGAATTAAGGATAAGGAATATATTTCATGCTTGGCATAACTAGAAAAATGTATATTCATTATAAAAATGCCCAATGACTTTTTCATAGACCATTTCCAGATCTAGAAATCATATTATTAAAATTAAACTACTTCATATAACCAGGTTTTCCAAACCGTGGGAATCCTGGTTCTTTAAAAAAAAGCACTTGTTGAAGGGGTGAATTAAAATAAGAAATAACCTTGTTTTGTCTTACTTTAAATTAGTTAAATTAATCTTGAGGGTCCTTAGTGGGCCCTGGTCCACTGGTTGAGAACCACTGCTTTAGAAGGTGAATGTAAATTGTTACACGTACAATTCATTCATATAGCTCACCTATTATTTCCCCAGTTTCGTTGTCTCTAACCACAGCTTTATCATAAGCTCCCAAACCACTGGAAATGAAAGCATATGAACATGTTTTATTCTTAACATTTATACTGTTTAATCTTTCAGGTGTCTGGTTTAATTGTTTTTCTTACCCTTTTGGACACTGTAGATCAGGTCTGTTGCTAAGAAAGTCTGGCAGGAATCTGTTAAAATCTTCAACACTAGGTCGCAGGACCCCACTTTCGGGTACACTCATACACTTCTTGGTACACATGAAGAGACCCGCTGTCAAAATAAAATTATATGTTTAGTTCTCTAAGAATGTTGCATGGGAACACACACACACACACACACACACACACACATACACATATGTTTGTTTTGCTATACTTGTGAGGACTTTCATAGACTTCTATTGTTTTTATACTGACCTAACAATATTTTCTATTGCCCTAACCCAACCCTACCCCTAAACCTACCCATCACAGAAAGCTTTTTGCATTTTTACATTTTAAGATAAACTTCATTTAGTATTTATTTATTTCCCTTGTGAGGACCGGCCAAATGTCCTCACAAAGTCAAAAATCTCAGGCTTTACTATCCTTGTGGGGACATCTGGTCCTCACAAGTATAGCAAAACAAACACACACACACACACACACACACACACACACAATGACAACAAGGCTTTAAGTGTAAACTGCTAAATTACATAGAAACACTTACTCTCATTGGCAGGACAAAATTCATCTTTGTTTGGGCCAGCCGTATAGAGACGACAACATCTGGATGCAGGGTTCAGCCAATCAATATAGTCATCCACCCAGGAGGATGCTGGGATAGCCATGTACGATCTAGAGCAATCAGCAAGATTTTAGTTTTAATCAGCAGCTTTATATATAGTGATTTGTTCACTGTAATTCATTGTAATACTTAGTATCTTGACAGGACTGTGAACTTTTAAAGGGTTAGTTCACACCAAAATGAAAATTCTGTCATTAATTACTCACCCTCATGTCGTTCCAAACTCGTGAGACCTTCGTTCATCTTCGGAACACAAATTAAGATGTTTTTGATGAAATCGGAGAGCTTTCAGACCCTCCCATAGACAGCAACACAACTGAAATGTTGCCAGGTCCAGAAACGTAGTAAATACATCGGTAAAACAGTCCATGTGACACCAGTGGCTCAACCTCAGTTTTGCGACGCTACGAGAATACTTTTTTTTTGTGCAAAGAAAACAAAAATAACAATTTACTCAACCATTCTTCTCCCCCGAGTTACGTCTTCCGCCATTTTGGAAAGTGCCTCAGAACGTATTTGACGTAATCAGCGTTGTTTACGTTCGGGGGGAAAGTGCGCGCATGAACGTAATCTGCGTATTAAGCGTTGTTTACACTTAGGCGAAAGCGTGCGTATGCATTGTGATACTCTCTAAAATGGCGGACGACGTAACTCGGGGGAGAAGAATGGTTGAGTATTATGTTATTTTTGTTTTCTTTGCTCAAAAAAAAAAGTATTCAAGTAGCGTCGCAAAACTGAATTTGAGCCACTGATTTCATGACCTGGGAACATTTCAGTTGTGTTGCTGTCTATGGAGTGTCAGATAGCTCTCTGATTTCATCAAAAACATCTTAATTTGCGTTCCGAAGATGAAGGAAGGTCTTATGGGTTTGGAACGACATGAGGGTGAGTAATTAATGACAGAATTTTCATTTTGGGGTGAACTAACCCTTTAAGATCGATAACACATCTGTAAGTTCAAGGTCTGATGTGATTGGCATAATGAGGTAAAGAGTAGTGATGTACTATACCAGAACACCAAATATAGTGTATTGGTGCTCACACATGCTTACAGACTAAAATTAAGGTCAATATTTATAAAATACATTACATAAACAACTTTAGTTCTGTATATTTTACACTTATTTATTGTGGATTACATTTTATATAGTGCTTTTATATATTTATATATACTTTTATATAGTGCTCACCGCTCAGGGTACTCAGTGGCGTATCGGATCTTCTGGGTGAAAGAGAACTGGTCACATCCCACACTGGAACACACTGCATTTATGCCCTCCTCACTGGTGAAATTGAACCCTTTGGTCGTGATAAAATATGTGGGCACACCAACTTCAAAATACTTATAGAGGTATGCGAAGTAGTCCAACATGTAGGAGTCCTGACAATATTTACACACAGATGAAGAGAGCAAGTTAACACTGTAACTAATTATTTAATAACTGTGAGTTTTTTTCATTGGCATTTTGGCATATTTGGTCATTTTTGTTGCCAGGCTAGAAGAGTGTTAAGTATTTCTGTACTTACAGATGGCATGGCCAGTTCCTGATTTAAGCCCACCTTTACATGGAACAACAGGAACACACAGGCAAAGAACATCGCAAGGAACACCACCATCTAACAGAACAAGACATAAGAAGAAGAAGAAGAAGAAGAAGAAGAAGAAACTATTACTAATAGTTATATAAAAGCATATAAAGGACAGAAAATCTCCCATTTACAGTCATATCAACTTTTTTTTTTTTTTAGAAAGATATAAAATACAATTCTGTGAATGAGTGTTTCTTCAACAATGGGCATTTTTAGCCACATTTACTAGTTTTACATTGTAAATGTATATTTATTGAAATACAATGTCTTCCTTTGTTCTGTTGAAGTTATCTTTAAGAAAAAATCTTTAATACAATTATCTTTAATAAAAAAAAAAAAATTAATTATTTATTTATTTTTTTTAAATTACAGCTTTTAATAACTTTATTTAGTGGCAGGTTGGCTGTTTTGAAAAATATGCTAAGGACAACTAAGGAACAGTATAAAATGTATATACAGTTTAAAACAAAAAAAATTAATGTTTTAGTTTTTTATTCTTTTTAGATTATTATAGCTTTTGGAATGTATTACTTTATATCTTCACAGTGGATTTTCATATTTTAAAACTAAAAGAACTCTTGAACTGGGACAAAGGTAAGTCCATCAAATCTATAAATAAGACATTTGAAAAGCAGTAGTTCACTGTAAATTAATTTTCCAAGTTTCTTGTGAAAAGAAAAATGATCTTGAAATCTTTTAGTTAATAAAAATCCACCCTGGGACCTGTAGTGCCTGTAGTTGATGAAACACTGTAATACCATTGTTGGTGAAGGAGGAACGTACCACTAATACCCTGCTGACAGGGTTGAGCAGTGCAGGGGCGTAGTACTTTTTCATTAATGGGAGCAGGATGCCCTGGTTGGGTTCGGACGGGTGTGGAGTTTCAACAGTAACGCAGCAAGCTATCTCACAACGATTTGCATCTTGTCGCCGAGCGTCAAGTGAGAGCAGAGCCACAAAGGCAGTCATCTGCAGAATGAAGTCCATCAGCACAGCCAGTGCTGCATATAGGGCAAAAGACTTCACTGCTGGCATAGTGCTCAAAGCACCTGCAAAGAGACAACGAGACTGTGCTTAATCAGCCGTATATGTTTCCTCATTAATCTGAACCTAGTGACTGCATTATATGTGACTCATTCGGGAGCCGAAAGTACATTATTGCCTGTACTATACATGAATCATATCTCTCTTTAATTGGGATGGTACAAATCTACTGCATCATGTTTTGCTGACATGCACCAGTGAGTAAAGGTCAGGCAATATAATTAATGTTCCCTGTTTCTATCCATAAATGTACTGAAATATGTTTTTCTCTTGTATTTGTGTTTTATGGGTTGAAGCAGAGTTTGAGATCAGTAGGAGATTCTCACCCAGGAAGAAACAAACAGATTCAGACAAACTGCAAAGCAGCATGCTGGGAGCCACATTTCCAAGAACTCTCCCAATGTGTTCCTCCCTCGTCTCTCCTGGTCTGCGCATATCTCTCTAATAGAGAATAAACATGGAAAAGACAGAAAGAAAACATATTTTATGAAATTATAGTCATAGTAGTGGAGACATAAAGTAATCTTTAAGTTCTAAAATAGAATGTAATGGTAGAAATACACTAACATTCATTTAAAAGTTTGCATTTGGTAAGATTTTTAGTATACTGTATTACAGTAAAATATAGTGAATAAAACAGTAAAAACTGCAATATAGCAAAATGTTATTACAATTCAAAATAACTGTTTATCTGTGAATATATTTTAACATTTAATTTTTTCCTGTAATGCAAAGCTGAATTTTTATCATCAATACTCAGTCTTCAGTGTCACATGATCCTTTAGAAATCATTTTAATATGCTGATTTGGTGCTCAAGAAACATTTCTTATTATTATCATTGTTGAAAACAGCTGCTTAATTTTTTTAGGACAAATCACAAGGATAACCTTATTTAGGATTCTTTGATGAAAAAGAAGTTCAAAATAACAGCAGTTATTTGAAGAAGAAATGTTTGTCACTTTTGAATGCTTTCTCGTTCTTTGCTGAATAAAATTATTCTCATTTCTAAAAAATTTTAATTTTCTAAAAAAAAAAAATCAGTAGAACGATAGCTAAGAAAATAAGAAATAAACTCAACATACCTGATACTCCAGAACAAAAATGAAGATGTTATCAGCTCCCACAGCAAGCACAAGGAAAGGTACGACCTGCAGAATGACCAGTGAGGACGGAAACCCAATCCAGGCATAGAAACCCATTGAGGCGATGACAGAGCAGCCGACGACCAGAATACCACCCAGACCAACCAAGAACTTTGAATCTACCTAAGAAAGCAAGAATATGACCTTGTCAAACTAGGCCAGTTTATCTGAAATACTTTTGGAAAGTGGACATATCCTGAGGTCTGATATGCTAGTGTACAGTACTCCATCTAAAACTATTTTCTAATAATAATAATAATAATTAATAATTAATTTACTTATCAGCGCCTTTAAAAGCACCTTTCAAAGTCACTTTTATAAAGCTTTCATAATTATTATTAATGATGCATATCATAAATATTCCACATCTGTAAATATTCCACGTTATCTAGTTTTGGCAATATTTAAAAGGACCATTTTAAAAACATTTAAGAAGATAAAAAGTCTTTAAAACAGTTAAAAATGGTCACTATGTATATGACATCAGAAGTATATTCATATTCATGTTAAAAAAATCTATTTTATATATTAAAAATATTGTTATTGTACAAAATACATTTCTATAGCTAATAAATCTGTATCTATTTTATTTATTTATTTTTGAACTGTTAGTAGGTCTAGACTATTTTAATTGAGAATGTATTGATTCAAATGCTCATAACACACTTCAAACATCCTGGAGTTTCCATTAGGCCATTATTTTGAGAAGAGCTTCTTCCTTCATTCTTGTTATCAGAAATGAGGAAATTCCCAGTAAGCCATTAACCACTCTGTAACGCACTCACCAGGATACGCTTGCAGGATGAATATTCCCCAAGAGCCACGGCTATGTAGAGGAAGATGACAGCATAGCTTATCATGAATATGGGGATATCCTCTGCAGTTGTTCTGTTTATCTCATCCTCCAAGGACCTCTGCAGAGCACCAGACAGTTTGATTATGAGACTGTTAAACACTGACATCTCTGATCATTACAGCATATGGTCAGCAGCAGCTCACCTCAGCCATGTAGGCAAATGTGAAGTTTGTGTTTGGGTTTTTCTGATATTCCTGCACGATTTTAAGGAACCTACTTTCCCACTCTTCAACCACCTTAAATTTAACATCAGTTCGTGCATAATTGTTCAGGGAGAAGGTAAGGATCAGGGCCTCAGCAGTGGTGTATTCCTCATCTGAAAATATAATGGAAAGCCAAAGTCAGCCCAGTGACTCTTAAAGATAATGGTGAGATGTTAGCCACCAGATTTGTGTCTTACTCTCATATCCTCCTACAGCCAGGAAGGGGAAGACAGGGCCGCCATAGTCTGCCATACAACTCATGCCAAGAGCTGTGATGTCTTTAAATGATAATGGAGAGCTGTGGGCAAGCAGAATATAATTATGTTATGTGTGATACTGTTTTTATAAAGCAGTTCAAACAAGAATAACAAGAATAACATAATTAAGCAACATTTCCACCAATAAAAACACTCAAAAAGTGGCATTTTGTTCCTGCATGAATCAGTGTTTTAGAAATATCTAAATGGTTGAGTGAATGTTTCGATGACTCTCTCATTAATACAGTAACTGATTTAGCATAGCATACTCTTAACAATTCTTTCATATTATATTAGATAATAGTATGCTATTAAGCTAAATAGGAGCCAGTCACTGCTGTATCTGAATAGGCATAGTACGTCCAGATTAAATTCACACTACACACATTCATTCTACATAGAGCACACCTTTTTTTTTAATATTTGCAAGGTACATATACAAAAGAAGTACCTACTTAGAGAGTATGTGATTTTGGAAAGACAGTGACTGAATTCAAAATGTAATTGTATGCTACTCTTACTATTTCTGATGTATAAAGCTTTCATATAGATTTTATATTGTAGTATTAGTATACTATCATAATAGTATGCTACAAATTTTGAATTAAAGGGTTAGTTCATCCAAAATTTAGCCTGTGTTTTACTAACCCTTGAGGCATCCTAGGTGTATATGACTTTCTTGTTTCAGACAAATCCAATTGGAGTTATATTAAAAATTGTCCCGGCTATTTCAAGCGTTATCATTGCAGTTGGTTGGTGTTTCTGTTCAACAGTCCAAAAGACGTCAAATAAAACGCATGCATCCATAATAAAACGTTCCTCACAAGGCTCCAGGGCATGAATAAAGGCCTCCTGTAGCGAATCCATGCATTTTTGTAAGAAAAATATCCATATTTCAGACATAATAAACACTTTTCTCTCACTTTCGCTATCTGTCATATGCGGAAGCCGTTACGGGCAGATGATGTAGGACGTATGCACAGCGCGCGTGCCTCTGAGATATGCTAGTCTCGCAAGTTTGTTTACAGGAGCAAAGGAAGCAAAGTTTCCTTACTTTAGCAAAGGAAAACCAGTTTTGTTCTCTCTCCGCGTTCGCCACTAATCACGCAACGCCGATGTCCTACGTCATCCGCCAGAACGGCTTCCGCTTATGACCATTAGATGAAGTGAGAGATAAGTGTTTATTACGTTTGAAATATGGATATTTTTCTTACAAAAAAGCATGTATTCGCTACAGGAGGGCTTTATTCATGCCCCGGAGCTGCACGTTTTATTATGGATACGCGCACTTTATTTGATGTCTTTTGGACTGTTGAACAGAAACACCCACCCACAGCAATGATAGAGATTAGAAGAGCCAGGACAATTTTTAACATAACTCTGATTGGATTCGTCTGAAAGAAGAAAGTCATATACACCTAGATGCCTCGAGGATGAGTAAATCACATGCTTATTTTCATTTTTTGGGTGAACTAACCCTTTAAGCCAGTTCTTATTTTGTTCCTGAATGAATCATGTTTTTTAATGGCTCACTCATAAGGAGTCACTTGATGCCACCTACTGACTTTACAATGTAACCTACAACCTGTGTGCTTGAAAAATCCCACAGGCTGAGCAAGTGATATAAAAAAAAGTCTCAGTGCTTGGAACTTGTTCAATGGAACCTCAAAAAGCTGGAAATATCTCTGTGCAGTCTTGGTAATGTGACAATTACAGATATCTGACTTACTTTACGCAGTAGATGAAACGGTCCCTCCAGTCCACCTCCTTCGTCACGCCGAGCTGTGTCATGTTTGCTTTGGCGTTCAGGTTGTCGATGCTATTTTGGAAGTACTGCGGTAGACTGTTGACAGCACAGTCTGTTAACGAGGGGTTGTCTGGATTGAGTGGCGCATAGCAAACATCTTTAAGACTTGCAGTGCGGTTTAGTTCATCTGACCAGAATTCAATTGCCTGGATTTTCTCCTGAAGCTCCAACAGCTCTATGATCAAATCTGCGAGAAAGAAAGGTACACAGTATATTTTAATATGACTGAAGAACAGAAAATTCTCAAAATGGAAGCATTTCTACATAAAAAAAAAAACTGATTAGGACTGCATGAATAGCCTATGACAAAAGCATAAATGTCATTATATTGCAACTGCACGGCACTTTCTTTATTTAAACTACAAATCCAAACTTCACCGTGGTTCTCTTGGCAGCAGTTCGCATTGTGGATCAAATATATACGGAAAGCTATACTATACTAAAGCTATACAGTATAGTGACGGCTGCTTTGAGACGCCGCTTAAAGAAGCTTCGAAACGTACGAATCTTTTGCTTCGAATCAGTGTTTCGGAGCTCGAATCAAACTCGCCAAGTCACGTGATTTCAACGAACAAACCAACGGCTCCTCGTTACGTTTGGGAATTTCGACGGTTCGCTGCTAGGGTGATTTAATATTGTGATTGTGAACACATTGTGAACATGAAACAGTGTCTAAATATGGTTTTAACCGATCTCGAATTGTTTTTCTAATTTAAGCTGAATTTTAATGACAAAAACGTGCATATACAAAAAGAAGAGTAATATTTAAGCCCTCTCAAAAACATAAACAAAACAAGAGCTACAATCTAATGAAAGAACATACACTTCTAATAAAAAGACAGAACCAAGTTCCTGCTCTAAAATTTTGTTCTTTTTCGACATTCTGTTTTTCTCAGGTGAACCTGTTTTTCAACAGGTGACCGAAGAAAATATCTGTTATTACTTCTGTTACTACACATTGTGAGAGTAAACCTAAATAGTATGCTTTCGACACTTTTCATGATAAATTAATTTTGAGGTAATGTTACCTTTAGATATGATGCCGCTGAAGTTCTGCTCGCCAAAGAGTAAGGAGTCATAGTAGTGACTGGGCCGGTCTGGAGCGGTCAGGATCAGCTGATTGGTGCGGTAAAATGGATCAAAATGTGCATCATGGAAGGCCTTCTCACGCATGGCACGACTTTCGGGCGCTGACCAAAGTTGGACAGGATCTGTGGTGAGTTCTATGTCTTTTATTCCCACTGCAAATACCAACACAACCACAAAGCAGACTGGGAGTACTATCAGAGGATATCGTGCCATTATAGTTCCCCAGGTCTGGAAAAGAGATCCCAGGAACTCCTGAGTGGCAAGACTGGCTTTATCAGAGCACGTAACATCTTTAGGACTGATTTTATGTTCAATCTCATTTTCATTTTGATCCTTAGTGCTCTTGCTCTTCTGAGTGCCCTTTGACTTTTGGATGTGGGTAATGCACTCTAAAACTATGTAACACATAATAAGGAAAAAGACGCAGGAGAAGATTGTGATGCTGATGACAAGGACACCATCTAGTCGACCAATCATGAATGGTTTTGGTAAAGGCGGTAACTGTGGTACAGCTGGACAGGATTGCTCGCAGTCCTGACAGGAACAGGCCTCACCACCTGTCAGTGTCGTCTCGTTACAATTCAACGCTCTATCTGCAAACAGAACTGCTCCAGGTGGGAGTCCAGCGGTCTGACTGTCTGACAAGAGCTTGAAGTTAATATCCAGAGGAGCCAGTCCGTTGCTCGAGTCACCCTGGAAATCTAACCAGCGTTGCGGCGTACACAGTGTCGAACCATAGCGGCCGCACATCGTGGCAATGGCGTAGCCTCCGGTGGCTGGGATTCGTACACTTTTGCAGGACCTAAACGATGCATCTGAGAAGTTTGTGGATATGTAAGCCTCGTAACCCACCACAGCTTCCTTGACAATGCCAGTGGGTTGCGTGATGTTTGCAGTTTTGGTAATCTTTAAAATCTGACTTTGGTTGGGACTGCAGGTGGTGGCGCAGTGGATATGCGCGAAGTTGTCGGCGCAGGACGGACAGCGGATCAGCACGGCTTTGGACAGCGTCAGACTGTTCTGTAGAGCTGTGAGCTGTCTGATGGAGCAGCAGGCCAATGTTTCACCCTCACCATGGGCCAACATTGGGCACACGGATTTAAAAAGTTCATAGTGGTCTCCTGTCACATTCACAGCTTTTCTGTAGTCCTTACAGGGTACCCTAGGGGGGATAAGAGCCCCCTCCACTGCAGGGTTTAGGCCACAGTCCTCATAGAATGAGCAGTAGCCTGGTTCATGCTGAGCATTTGTGAGAACCTTCAATAAACAGAGATAAGACGTACATAAAGATGTTTAGGTAATCCTTACGATATCTTATAGATCTGCGATATCTTATAGATTATAGTAATGAATCTTTAACACATCTCAGAACTCAATAATTATCTTTTTTTTTCTGAGTTCAGAGTTTTACAGTTTCACTGCATTTGTATATTTTTTCTTAAAAAATGAAAGAGAAATGTCTTCTTTATAATTTGCAACAATAATTTACCAGATTGATAATATATGATGTAATAACTAATATTAGTCAAATAACTTTTTTTTTTTTTTTACATTTGCTATTCATAATAATTTATCCTTAATATAAAAATTAAATGTAATATAATTAAATGATTAAAAACTGTCATTTCTTTCTACAGAGGCCCCACATTTTTTAACCAATGGATTTGCATTATGTTTAAAGATGTTATTCATTTTTATTACTTTTCCAAGGTTGGAATATTGTAATATACTGTTCCATGACTGTGGAGGAATTAGAAAAGCTTAATATGCTTAAAAGCTTAATATGATCATAGTTTTTGCCCAAACATGATATTTTCTAAGACGCATGATACTTTTGTGTCTTTTTCTGCCTGACATTCCATAGTAAGAAAAAGTGTGAATGTTATTATGAGGTGATATTTATTTCACATTCACAAAATTAGATAAATCTGAGGTGATTCACAAAAACTGTGAACTAATAAACATAAATAAAATGAGATAAGCAAATATACAATTAGAAATTTATTTTGTGCCACACTTAAGGCCAGAAACTGTTTAATAAAGCTAGAGATTGTGAAGTCTAGATGTATATCAATGGAAAACTGATTTTAACCAGTTTAACCATTGGCAAAGACCATAGACATAAAAGTTTAAACCTGAAAACTTCATTTTTTTATTTACAGACAACTGTCAGCAATCTGTCGAAAATCCATACATATTTCAATATACCATTATTGTGAAAGACTTTAATTATGTTTATTTACATTTATTTGTGGATCAGTTTTCTGTTTGTGAAAAAGAAGCAAGTATCACTCCGACTCAAGTTATTGATCCATATCCCACAAATAAAGCATAGAGCATAACTACACAGTCACAGCCAAAACCCTTCACATTGTAATTTCAACATATAAAAGAGTTTCACATATTTTGTAGATGATTCTGTCACTGAGAAAAATGACATCTAGAAAATCAAAGACTCACCATGCAAGCAACAAGTGTAAACAATAAAACCGACCAAGTCCAGCTCTTTCTTTGGAAATGCATTTCTCTTGTTGTCTTGCACTTGTGTGCGTATGGAGTGTTAGTTCAAGTGGAGAGATGGAGGCAGGAGGGTGTAAGGAGTTTCTGGTCAACCTCTGCCTGTGATGGTTTACTGTAGACAAAGACTGGAGGAAATGAAAGGCTTTCTCTTTCTTATTGGATAAACATAAGTGATACTGATGATGATTAGAATCTTATCTGGCCTGATGTTTCCACTGCCAACCAGAATGGATAAAAGTCAATCCCGCTCACTGATCATTAACTAGACGGGCAGACTAAACCAAAGGTGTGTTACTGACGCTATGGAACTTCGAAGGAACAAAACACACCTACCAAATCCTGATACCCCCTCGATGACTCTCATTAATAAAATATGCATTAAACTATGGTCTGCACGAATGCAAAACAACTTCAGTTTTTTTTCATTGGTACGGTTTGTATTCGTACACAATGTATAACACAGTACAGTCAATATTCTGTTTAGTCTATATTTTATTTTTGCTTGTTCTTGCTTCATAAAAAAAACAAAATCTGCGAAATTGGTTTAAAGTTCTGTTTTTCTTTTCTTGCAGTGCAGTCACCTAACTGTTTATTGATAGAGAGCCTGTTGAAAAACATTAAAGCAAGACCTCAGGAGAAGCTTTCATTTGCTCAGAAAAAAAACAATTCAGACAGGTAAGATTTATGACACAAGACTGAAGAAATATGTAGGTCTTGTTTGGCCGTACATTTTTAATGCTTTTGAAAGAAGCCTTTAATGCTCACCAAGGCTGCATTTCATTGGTCAAAAACACAGTAAAAACAGTACTAATGTAAAATATTATTACAATTTAACATAACTGTGTTCTATTTGGATATATTTTAAAATGTAATTTACTCCTGTTGATGCAAAGCTGAATTTTCAGCATCAATATTTCATGATCCTTCAGAAATCATTCTAATATGCTGATTTGCAACTGAAGAAATATTTCTGTAACACTTTATTTTAGGGTCTCTTAACTAGTTGCTTATTAGCATGCATATTAGCAATTTATTAGTAGTAATTAAGCACATATTAATGCCTTATTCTACATGATCTTATTCTACAACTACCTTACTAACTATTAATAAGAAGCAAATTAGGAATTTATTGAGGGAAAAGTCGTAGTTATTGAATAAGTGTTCCCTATTCTAAAATGTTACCAATATTTCTTATTATCAACCATTTAAACTGTACTTAATATTTTTGTGGAAACTTATGCTTTTTTATGGCTTCTTTGATGAATTTAAAGTTCAAAAGAACAACATTTATTTGAAATAGAAATCTTTTTTTAACATAAACATCTTCACTTTTTGTCAATTTGTTGCTTCTCTGCTAAACAAAAGTATTAATTTCTTTAAATAATAATAATCATATTCACTCCAGACCTTTGAATGGTAGTATATGTGACATTATATGCCTTTGTTAACAAGAAATGTTATTGAATCAAATTGTTAATGTTATAAATCCAGTTAATCATTTATTTCATGTGTATTGATTCTAATAATCTGTTGCATTTCCTCAGGCTTCTCAGCAGAAGCTTAAAACTATATTCTACAAATAAGCTATTGTAATTATCTTAACAATAGTCTAGTTGTATTTGGTAGTTTTGAAATAATTGCTTTTGTTATAGCATTCCTCATTGGTAAGTGGCCTACAAATAAAAGTGTTTGCTAAAGGAATAGGAGTAAATTGTTAACGGAGCAATACAGTTAAGCACTATCACAAAACAAACCCAAAAGATTTCTCAAAACAACAAATGACAACAGGAAAGGGAGAAAACATAAATAGGCAGATACAATATAATAAAACTGGAGAGCTTTAGAATACTAGCAACAATACATGGAGCAGTTCTCGACAATGTGCTACATATAAAATGTACTGCAAGTGTCAGTAAGAAATCTGCAGAATCTGTGTTGTGTATTGTAATCTAAGTTATTTTATTTATTTTTTTGCATTGGCCAATGAAAGGAGATTTCCAATAGTGAGGATGTGAGGTTATAAAGACGAGGGCTAATGCATGCCACTGCACCACAAAAATATTTTTTTCTTTGCAAGAACATAATTAGGGGTTATATCCACTTTCCTTGAACCAACACCAGATAGGACAAAGGTTTACATAACTGTCCTTCAGGATTGTCAGTTAAAGCAATCAGACAAGGTTCAGATTGTTGATAAGATTAAACGTGCAACTTGATAAACTGATACTTAATGTGCCAAAATGAAGCTTGCAGATGCATTGGAATCCATTAGGATTAGTTTAACACATACAGTACAAGATTTTTATTCATATAGTTTGATGCTGATGTCTGTATGTATAATGTTTGAATATAATTTGATCGATTTTTGGATTCTGCACATTATATTAGTAGAGTAATATTAAAGGGATAGTTCACACAAAAATAAAAATTCTGTCATGAATTACTCACCCTCATGTCGTTCCAAACCTGTAAGACCTTCGTTCATCTTCGGAACACAAATTAAGATATTTTGATAAAATCTGAGAGCTTTCTGACCCTGCATATATGAGAATACTTTTTGTGTACAAAAAGAAAACAAAAATAACGATTTAATTCAGCAGTTTCTTCTCTTTCGTGTCAGTCTTCAACGTACATTCACAACAGTACCGCAAACAACACTGTAAAAAAAAATTGTTTCAAAAAGTTGTTTCAACTTAAAATAATTTGTTACACCGCTGACTTAAATTTTTTAGTTTAGTCAACTTGAAATTTTAAGTTACTCAGTGTTAATTTAAGGGACAACTGGAATATTTTAGTTGACTAAACTAAAATTTTTAAGGCAGCGGGGTAACAAAATATTTTAAGTTGAAACAACTATTTTTTTTTTTTTCAGTGAAGGCGCAGTGCATCCAGGGTCTAAGTTAGAACGCCAACTCCTGTGTCAGCAGCACCACACGCATGCGTCGTGGAACTCTCATGAACATGAGGCGAAGACTGAAATAAAAGAGAAGAAATTGTTAAATAAAGTTATATTATATTGTTGAATAAATAATATTTTTGTTTTCTTTATACACAAAAAAATATTCTTGTAGCTTCATAAAATTAAGGTAGTTGTGTTGCTCTCTATGCAGGGTCAGACAGCTCTCGGATTTCTTCGAAAATATCTTAATTTGTGTTCCGAAGTTGAACGAAGGTCTTACAGGTTTGAAATGACACGAGGGTGAGTAATTAATGACATAATTTTATTTTTTGGGTGAACTATCCCTTTAAAGTTGTAATAATGAAAACAGCAATTTAGAAATAACTGAATTGGATTTGTTTTAGTTAGTTCACAGTTAGTTAGTTCATAATATGTATAATCCAAATGCATTTGCTTTAGTTGTTTTTACCATCAATACACATTACGAAATAAGTTTTACACTGCGTGTCACGAGTAGTACAGTATGTTATTTGAGATTTTTTGGATGCTGCACATTGTATTAATAGAGTAATGAATATTACATCCATTTATCATAATGATACTGACAAGTTAGAGCTCATGCAGTTTGGATGATTCAAATATATTAGTTTTAATTATTTTTACCATTAACACACATCATTAAAAATAAAAAATAAAAATAAAAATAAATAAAACTTTTAAACAGCACCTCACGAGAGAGTATATAGATTATTCATTTATAATATGTAGTATACTTTTCTGATAAATAAAATAAAATAGAAAGAGCACTGGAATAATTCATAAAGGTTGTAAATTTGCCTTGTAATTAAAAATAGAAGACTATTGTTACTTTTGAATGCCTAATGTCTAATCAGAGAAAAGGTTTTATGAATCTAATATCATCCGGCACCATACCTCAGCAAGCATTTTGCGTAGACGTTACTGTCATTCTGCAGACTAACGTGTAAAAAATAACATAATAGAAACAACAAAAGAAATGTATAATGTGGCATCTTACCATATTTACTGCTATTATAGTTTTTAGACAATCTGAACATAAAATAGTTATATAACTGTTTATGTTTTTATAATGTATTCATTACATGTTATTATTAATAACAGTATTGTTGTTATGTAAGCTAATTAGCACAATGGGACAAAGCTTAAGAAACAGTGTGATATAACTGACGAGAGTTACCTTTTACCTTTAGTTTTACCTTTGTAACAGAAATACAAATAAAAACGTATTTTTTGTGCCTATTTGGCAGCTGACGCCTTTTAAATAACTTAAATAGTTTAGTAGATATACTATCATGCTTGTCTTTTGGCACTTAATAACTTACTTAAGGCCTAGACATTCTGCACTGTTTAAACATCCAAAGTTTTCTGTGCACACACAGTGTATAATGAGGACAAATGCTTCATGTGACCAAAAATAGGTGACTATGATAATATGTGTATATAATTCTTCAAGTATTGTTTAAGTGAAATTTGGAATGTGGCCGTAAAGGATGTGCGATTGTGCATAATCAAAACAAATGAATAATAAGAGATGTTTGAGTTATTGTTGAATCTGACATAGGATATAGGATATGTTAATATGTAGGAATAGTGAAGAGTTTGGAGACAGAGATAAATGTGTATTATCAGACATGAGAGAATATAATGAATGTGAATGGTGACTGGATCCACGGAAAGAATGCACATCTAAATTTCAGTTAATACAATAACAAAAATAACAATCAGAAATCAGAAAAATGCCAGCACACTTTTGCTCCCAAAACACTTCCATAGATTTGAACTAACATGGCCAGACTTGTGGCTTTCACTCCATTGTGTTTCTAGACTGATTAGTCACAACCACATAGATTTTTTTTTATATAAAAATATTTTAAGTATTTAAAAAGCATGCCAATGTTTTGAGCTCCTGTGTCTCTGATTTGTAATAGTTTGTGTAACTCTGTCTCAATGTGCTGAATTATCCTGTAATTTGCTTATCGTAAACTTCTACCAAAGATTATTTTTAGTGATTAAATCTACATAATATATAAAAAAAACTATATGAATGAGATTAACAGAATGAAATATTAAGACTTATTTTTAAAGGAGAGATGACTTTCAACATGAGAACAATCAAGAAACTCTTATAAATTTGTCTTATAAAAACTCTTCTTCCAAAAAAATGACCATACTTATGTATTTTAATTTCTTTTTCCTTTTAATGCTTTGAAAAACTACATTTTCCTCATGTTTTGAAAGAACAGAACATGTATCCTTTTATTTATCCATATTTCTTATGAAAAATCTGAAGCTTACTAAAAAAGTTAAATTCTATCTTCATACGTACAGTATCATGTATCTTCATGAATGTAATCCTATATAGTTGTGAATGATTACCTGCCCTGTCCTTGAGAATCCGTTTAATTAAGATTAGTGTTATCAGTGTGCTATATGACTGATAATACAGATACTCAGGACAGAGTGCCTGTTGCCATAGGAACAGGAAACATAAGCTGATTCATGATCATTCTGAAAGTCTCTTATGAATGGGGTTGTGTTTTTTTTACATGGCTTGGTGTATAAATGCATGTACTCATTGCACTTGAATGTCAACTGATGAATAAACAAATACATCAGGTACCAAATAAGTGTTTTTAGAGTTTTCATCTGACTCGCTTTCCACTTCCTGAAATTCAAACCACCAGCATTGTCATGTATATTGCAACCATTAAAATGCTTAATTATGTCAGTTTTTTTTATATACAATTCAACATATATTAGTTTGTTTGATTAAGCTGGACAAAAGTTGGAAAAATTTTATTTGAAAGGAATGAATCTTTCAAATGCTGAGTAATGAAAGGGATTTTCCTAGCAAAAAGGGGTCTGAGAAAGTAAAAGTGAATTAACTTCACATTTCAGGGGTTTTCCAGCTGTGCTACTTTATGTTTTTTTTTTTTTGTTGGTTTTTTTTTTACCATTCAAGGGTGAGTGTCCCTTTAACAGTTATTTGGATCTTCAAAAGCGTGATACAGAGAGCAGAGTTCTTCAGCAAACAGCTGTCTGGACACTGAAGATTGGGCACAATAACTTTATTATTTTAGGTGTGGTGTCACAATGATTATGGTTTTCTGGAAGGGCGTGTGAGAATGTTTTTTATTTAGTGTCTCACTATTTGTTCTTGTGTCTCAGAGTTTTATACTGTGTAGTCACTATAAACGCTGTAAAACTGTTGTAACAACTGTAAAAACCAAACAAAAGTCTCACATAAAACATATCTATTTTACGAGGTGGTGATTTCACATGAATTTGTACGTTGTGAATCATATGAAAATGTATGGTTTTTAGAAAACTAGTAGCCTAAGCATGAAGGTCCACCTCCAAATCAGATTGTACGAATGAGATCACACAGATTCATCCGAATTAGCCACCTTTTCACTAAAATGTAACATAGTTACCCTATTGAAAAATAAATATACTAAATCTATTTGAAATACATTTGCATTACACATTTATGTACTTAACAGAAATACCCTGCAATTGTACTTAGTATTCTAAACTGGTATACTTAAAAGTCTGCTAAATTGGAACAACTAATTTTGTACTTAGTGCACTTTAATTGTGCGGAAGTATTCCTTAAGTCCAACCAAAGATATACTGAAGTATATTTGATTGTGCTAAAGTGGAAATATTGCAAGTATAATTCAGGTAAATATCTTGCATTTAAAGATCAATATTATTCAAAGATCATACGATCCTCATCAACAGCGACATTTTAGGCTTAATATTAAGAAATGTGCATTGTGCACAAGTAGTGCTCCAAATAAGTTTAATTATAGTTTTTATATCAGTACGTCTCAAAAGATATGTCAGCAAATATGTTAATAGATTTTAAATATACTTATTATAAAATAAATGTATTTTATATTACTTTTTTTTAGAAGGCTATGAATTGCCATGAGATTGTGTTGTAAAAACACCATAAAAAATCTAACAACTTGAAACTTTCAGGGACCCACATAATAATAATTTCTATGCACTTTTTCTATTATAATATAATAAGGTTTTATTATTTATTTATTTTTAGGTAAATTTAGTTAAAGGGTTACTCCACCCCAAAATGAAAATTTTGCCATTAATCACTTACCCCCATGTCGTTCCAAACCCGTAAATGCTTCGTTCGTCTTCGGAACACAATTTAAGATATTTTGGATGAAAACCAGGAGGCTTGTGACTGTCCCATTGACTGCCAAGTAAATAACACTGTCAAGGCCCAGAAAAGTATGAAAGACATTGTCAAAATAGTCCATCTGCCATCAGTGGTTCAATCTGAACTTTATGAAGCGACGAGCACACTTTTTGTACGCAAAGAAAATAAAAATTACGACTTTATTCAACAATTCATCTCCTCTGCGTCTCATCCATGTCACTGTAGCACCATTTTGGAGAGTATCCGCTGGACGCAAACTGCGTACGCTGTTCTGTGTCAGTCGCACCACACGGATATGCTGTTTTCGTTCAAATCAAAGCGTAAATAAACGTAGAAAACGTATATCTGTGTGATGCGGCTGACAAGTCTGACAGTCACAAGCCTCCTGGTTTTCATCCAAAATATCTTAAATTGTGTTCTGAAGACGAACGAAGCTTTTACGGGTTTGGAACGACATGGGGGTAGGTGATTAATGACAAAATTTTCATTTTGGGGTTGAGTAACCCTTTAATACATTCTATTTAGCTTATTTATATTCAAATAAGCTTAATTTAAATAAAGAAAGTGCCTTCTTCCAGCATGTTTGACGGCTTACTGGTAGTGTCTTTACATTGTTGTGGATTTTCTTGTCCCAGAGTCTTCTCGTGATGAGTTTCTTCCCATACTTTAACTACAGAAAATCACTGAAACTACAGTTACTGTAAGCAATAATGATAATGAATTGAAATGTTCCATGCTAATTTTTTTTTTTTTTTACGGTGTTGAGTCTTCTAAAGTGAGTGTCTGAATGAAGATTTTCACTGCAGTATGTGCACTGCAATATTTTACACACTTATGGATAAGCACACATGTAGACATAGGCCTAGTTAAGGGCGTATAAATGATCTTTTCAATGTATAGTTTCTGTATGGAGGTACAATATATGTTGAAATTTATCCAGGATGTTCTGGCAAGTGATAAACTATCAGGTAACTACATCTTTTTCCTGCTCATAATCTTTTATCCTTTTGTAAATTTTGTCTTTTTGGTATCCAAGTATTTGGCTAAAATGAATCATTTCTTGATTACAATAATGTCTGCTTTTTGTACCAGTGGGTGGCAATATTACATAGATTTTGACTGATTTTGAAAAAATCGTTTTGGATTATGCTGTGTGTGCATGTTTTTATGCATGTTTGTGTGTGAGCGTATACAGTAAGGTCAAAAGTCTAAGTCCACTACTAACAATGCTTTTATTTTTTAAAACCTGTTGATCATGTTCTCCAGCATGATTTGAGATGATCCAGAAACATCTTGAGCTTCAGTGAATGAAGAACTGGAGTCACAAATTTACTTATTTGTGACCCTGGACCACAAAACCAGTCTTAAGTGTCAATTTTCCATAATTGAGATTTATACATCATCTGAAAGCTGAATAAATAAGCTTTCCATTGATGTATGGTTTGTTAGGATAGGACAATATTTGGCCGAGATACAACTATTTGAAAATCTGGAATCTGAGGGTGCAAAAAAATCAAAATATTGAGAAAATCACCTTTAAAGTTGTCCAAATGAAGTTCTTAGCAATGCATATTACTAATCAAAAATGAAGTTTTGATATATTTATGGTAAGAAATTTACAAAATATCTTCATGGAACATGATCTTTACTTAATATCCTAATGATTTTTGGCATAAAAGAAAAATTGATAATTTTGACCCATACAATGTATTTTTGGCTATTGCTACAAATATACCCCAGCGACTTAAGACTGGTTTTGTGCTCCAGGGTCACATTTGATTAATGACCTACAAGCAGCATTTCAAATATTTATAAATCATCATCATCATAACTTTTCAGAACTAATCTTTGTTTTTCGTCCTAAAACGTTAAGGTTATATCAAGGTTTGAATCTGATTTTAAGTCTTCGATTTTACGTGTGGATACGCTTGTATTAGCTCATCTTTGTGAATTAACATGCATGACTATAACGTGTGCTTTGTTCTGAGTACATAATTGCGTGTAAGTTGATGGTTTTTTGAGGACATGGAAACTTCAAAACTTTCCGATGTCCTCATGTGCATACGTTCATTGTCTTCACACCTACGTAATCATTACACGTCATGAACGAAGCAAAAGGATCTTGCAGTTGTCACCTACATCAGGCCTGTGCTGAGGTGGGACAGACTGCCGCTGTCATGGTTAACCACTGAGTAGGCTAAGTTTAATGTGATGATGTACTTTGACAGCAAGACGCTGATCTAGAGGAAGTAACCTGCCTCAACCCCGTTGTCTGCATTCAGAGCAGTATTTGAAACAACCTTTTGTCACGAAACATTCGTTTAAAGGAATAGTTCACTCAAAAATGAACATTTACTCACCCTCAGGCCATCGAAGATGTCGATGAGTTTGTTTCTTCATCAGCACAGATTTGGAGAAATTTACATCACTTGCTCACCAATGGATCCTCTGCAGTGAATGGGTGCCGTCAGAATCAGAGTCCAAACAGCTGATTAAAAACATCACAATAACCCACAAGTAATCCACATGACTCCAGTCCATGACAAGAGGGGATGAGAGAAATATCATCCCCTCAGGAGAGAAATATGCTAATTAAGTTCTAAATATATATCTGTTCATTTTGATGTAAGAACAGATATATATTTAGAACTTAATTAGCATATTTCTCTCCTGATTCAGACAAGATGACTTTTCACTGAATAAAGCAATATTATAGAAAAACATACAAACATGCATCTTTTCACTTCACAAGACAATAATTGATGGACTGGAGTGGTGTGGATTACTTCTGGATTATTATTTATAAAACGGATAGTTCCGGTCCTTGATTCTGATTGGTTGAGCTGTGTTCGAAGCCAAGTGTAAATTACACTACAAACCTACACCTTTGTTTACTTTGTGTGTTGCTTGGCAACCACTTTGTTCCAACCACAACTGTTTCTGAGCAACTACATTGTTTGGTGGAAGAATACTGTTTTTATTAATATCATTACACTTTATTTGCACTGTTTTATTTTGTGAAACCTTACTAAGCATATGGAATAACAGTTTTATAAAAGCAATAAGCCCCATTGAAGCCATGCTTTACAGTGAATTTATAATGGCTTAAGGGGGTTTTAGGCACTCCGGTTCGAGTTGTGCTTAACAACGGCCCTTAGCTGTTATAAATTCACTGTAAACCACGGCTTCTTGGGGCTTATTGCTTTATTCTAAATAGCCTTATAGTGTTGCTATGGAGTTTAGAATGTTTCTGAATGTATGACATCATAAGGGTACTTTGGCTCTGAAGTGACATTACTAAAGAACGCCAAAGATTCACTTTTAATACTTTAAAGGCCACAGTTTACTGTCTCTCATGAATGGCTTTTGCATTGCTTTTCGGCTGGCTTTTGATTCTGGGTTCATGCCCCAGTGTAAGATCCTGTCTGCAGTGTGACCAGGTGGTTCGTTATGTGCATGAAGACTTCCTGTCCACAGCTGAAGGAATCACTTTCCATGATCAGATCGAACTGAAGCAAATCATTGAGCAGGCTTACAACAACTATCGGGACACAGGCAGACAGTTTCGTGGTGTCATAGGTACTGCTGTTATATAATCAGGAGTGGCTGAGAGATATATTTGTAAAGTGTAGTCAAAATTAGCTGTTTAGATTAGTACATACTCTGAACGGTTATCTGCTCGTAACATTGACTATGCTGAATAGTATATTTCTTGGGTTTTGTTGTTAAGTTGTTTATATGATTATGTTAATAGACATTCATGTCTGCAAAATTTTTCATTACATTACAATTTCACGTTTTAAAGAGTTATTATAGTGAGTCAAAAGTACAATACATAACTTTTCCCCAGTTAAGGGATAATATGGTTAACTAAAACTATTAAAAAGTTAATGTACTATAATAAATAAAACTAAAACTGACATAAAAGTAATAAAAACATATATAAAAATGGCAAAAACTTTAACTAATGTAAAAATGAAGACAAAATTAAAACTAATTTTGATTGAGAGGAAGGCAACCTTGAAGCTTACTTATTAAAAAGTCACTGTACATAATATATTTATTTTATTTTGTAGTTTTGATGGCTTTACTATTATTCAAAAATTTGGAAAAATGCTTATGTTGAAACTAACACATGCAAGACTGGCCAATTTACATTTCTAAATGATGATGTTGAGTGCTATCTTACGTTTGCTTTAGATCCCACAACTCTCTATCGTGCACGGACAGAATACCAGAGTGAATTCAAGAGGCACTGGAAAGAGGACAGGACAGGTGAGCGCTCGTGGATTCAGAAGATAAGTTCTAGTCTGAAGTCTAGAGCAAAAACATCAGAAAAACTAAGATGCTTAAGATCCGACAACATGTAAAACTAATGTTGTGTTCTTCTCGTTTAGGTTCTATTCAGTGGGACATGATTAATATAGTGGAGAAAGGAAAGAGAATCCTTCAGAAACATTTGGAGATTTTTGCTGCCCAAGGTATGGCATACATTAGTGTGTATATAGCAATAACATAACATCTAATTCTCACTCATCTTTTTTTATAATTATTCTTTTTCAAAGGTCTGTGTCCAAATAAATGTGGTAAGTACAGATGTGAGATGCTTGTAATTCTCTAGAATATTATTCTGAATTTCTTAACACAGGAAGTCAACATTTTGTACACACTTATTCTTTATTAGTACACAAAAAAATGGTGTAGAAATAATTTTCACAGATAATTACAGTGAAACAGCAAGTAACATATAATAAATAAAATGTGAAATTGTGGTGTATGTGTCACAAGACACTGAGTGTGTAAAGTATGATATATTTATTGCTCATTGGGTGTGTGGGTGTATTCGGATGCTTGTTTGCTACAGGGCTGTTGTATCAGAGAGTTATGAATTGCACTTCCTGTCAGTATGGGCTCTTTACGTGTCAGTCTGCCACGCCGCCACTAGACTGTGGAGGTGAGACAGACAAACGCCCACGGATACACACACCAAGAAGATTTTATCTGACTGTATTAACACTTCACACTTCTCTTTTGTCCTTCTCTCTTCTTTGTATTCTTTCTCTCACTCTCTGTTCCTTTCAGAGCATCATCTTGAGGCAGATGAAGGAGAGGAGGTGGTGCTGGACTGTTTCCTGCCCTGGCACGCTCTTGTAGTTGGACAGACCGAATACCATTACTCCTGGCATCCTGCAGAAAAGAATGTACATGCTCACAGACAAACAAACACATTTGCTGTTTTCAAAGAATCCCGAAGCCATTTTGAATACTGTTTCAGACAACACCAGAAATACACTGTAGTATATTTTTTTGAAAAGAGTCCTTATTATGGTTAAAATACACTTTAAAAGAATATAAATAAGTGCAAACTGACTGTAATGTTTTCAGAAAAACCTAATTGCATGTTATTTTGCAATTGAATGAAAATTTATTATAGTTTCAATTTATACGGAATGGAATTAGCTCAACTTAAGAGTGCTTTTGACCCACTTAAGTATTACTAAGTAATATGCAGTGTACTGCATAATTTACTGCAGGCATTTTATATAGCTTTAAATGTCATATTGAATAACACACTGCAGCTAAAATTACTTTACATGTAAAGTACTTACTTTAGTAAGTACTTTACATGTACTTTAGTACACTTTAGCACATAAAAATAAATGTAGCGACTAATTTAAAAAATAACAAAAATGATCAAAAAGATGATTTGCAATGTACTTCAAGGTAAAATTTTTATTTGTCAATATTACTAAGTGGGTAGTTGACATATCATGGTGTGACAGAAAAAAAAAAAAACTAACATTGAAGATAAACCTCTCTCATGCTATTTGTAACTCTAAGAACGAAGATATATTTGAGATACATTCTCATGTTATTTGTATGTTATTTGTTTTCTACATGCTACACCATAGGACACAGTCCAATTTTTATTTGTCAGCTACCCAAGTGCACTTTTTAGAGGTTTATTTATATGTGTTAAGAAACAGCTATGAAAGTGGTTCTAAATACACTTAAGTGGCCTTTTATTTCAGTAATATTTTAAGCAAGTACAGTTTTTTAATATATAAATGTAAAAATTTTACACTATTTGTGCTGTATGTTGGAGAGTAGCTAGTTAAAAGTATAGTTGCTAACTTAACTAATTTCCTTAGTAGCATCACAACAGCTCAGCTGTGTTTTTTTTCCAGTAATAATCTAATTTTCCCAACATATTATGTAATTTATCTAATGATATATAATTTTATAGAAATGTTAAAAGCATGTCCCATTGAATAGCTTTGATATACCATGTAGTCTACCAGGTAGCCTACTTTAAATCATTAGCTTTTTGCTTGATAAGCTACAGTTTTAAAGTACACTCAAGTCTGTCCAGACCAGAGTACTCTGATTTAAATTTGAATTATTTACTAAAATGTACTAAAACGCAGACTGTTTATTATTGACTGCAAGCTGTCACATGGCGGAGAGTATGAAGTGCTGGTGGTGACAGAGGAGTCTAAAATTGTCCTCAATCAGCTAAAAGTCAACGAGGAAGGCACATACCGCTGCCTCCTACAGGATCAAAAGGGTACTACGCTGTCCCGCATGTATCTCAAACTGAAAGGTAGGCGATGTTTATTGAATTTAATAACTCATTGTGGTCTAGGTTTGTCCTCCTCTCATCTGTCTCTCTTTCCCTCAGTCAACCCACTGCCATCTACAACCCCTAGACTGACTGTGGCTTTGCCGTCCCTGCCCTCGGGTTATGATGCCACACTTCACAACCTTCAGAGGAGCAGTCTCATCATTATACTGATTTTACTGACTGTACTCAGCATCACAGGCAGCCTTGTCATCATAGCAAACCTCAGGTATGTCATAACAGGATGGTTAGTACCTATTAAAAAGGGGCTTTTTAGTATAGTTCGATCAACAGCAATAACAAGAAGAAAATAGAAAATGGGCCAAAATATAGATAGTGAAGGAAAGAATGAATGAGCAATTATTTACATGAATGAGTAATTAAATGATCAAGCAGTTATTGAGCATTTTGTAAAAAAAAATCCCTTGTGGGTTTTCCCTAGATTTTGCTTCACAAAACATTTATTGGATGGCCTTACAGTTTATTAAATAATTGTATTTTTGTGCATATTTTGTGCTGCTATTACTGTATATAGTAGCAGTGTTATATTTAAATCAAATTTCATTTCATACAAGCTTCCATTTAAGTGTCATTTGTTTATATTTTTATTCATTTTCATATTTTGGAAGACATAAATGAGATATAATCAGGCCCACATGGAATCCGCACCCACAGAAGATCAGGAGATTTCCACAGAAGTGGAATGGAATGCCTGTCATTGTTTGTTTATGAAATATCATGGCCAGTTACTGTTAACTAAAACTATTACAAATCATTTTCGTTACTTGCAATAAAGCTGATATAAAATAAAGTATAAATATTAGATGAAAACTAGATGATTATTATAAATGTTGCCTTGGCAATTAGCTGAAATAAATGTAAGTACTAAAATGACTAAAACTGCTAAATAGATAATATGAAAAGAAACAAAAACAAATAAAAAATAAAAAAGCACCTAACACAATTACTAAAACTTAAACTAAATGATTATTTTAATGGAATATTATATGCAGCTCAGCATATAATATGCATGCATGAGGGTTGGCACATGCGGGGAGAGAGAGAGAATGGGGAGGAAGAAAGAATGACAGTGGGTGATCTGTCATGGCATCCTGCTGATTTTGTCCAAAGAGACAACATTAGGAAGGAAGCGCACTTTGTTTGCATCCATTCTGTCATATTGCTTTGTGTCGCTCTGATAGAGTGACCATGAAGTGGCAGGAGGAGGAGAGAGACAGCAGGAGAGCAGGAGATGGGGAGGATGTGGAGAACATTGAGCTGATGAGTGTGACAGAAAGAGGGATGTGATCCAAAGAGATGCACCAATAAATGACTACAGACACCCAAAAGACTGATGAGTTCAAATGCTACAGTGTGAAAGTTTAAAAGATCATTTATTTTATTTTATATATATATATAGAGAGAGAGAGAGAGAGAGAGAGAGATTTTTTTTTTTTTAAATAATGTTAGGGTCAGTATTTTTTTATTTATTTAATACTTTAAATACATTAAAGACATTTATGTATAATGTTACACTGAAGACTGGAGTAATAGCTGCTGAAAATTCAGCGTTGCAATAATTTCCATTTGAAATATATTCAAACTGAAAACAGTTATTTGAAATTACAATATTATTTCACAATATTACCATTTCACTGTATTTTGATCCAATAAATGCAGCCTTGGTGAGCAGAAGATACTTCTTTCAAAAATAATAAAACATAACTTTTAATGATATATATATACACTTTATATATACTATATTGCCAAAAGTATTGGGTCGCCCCCTTCTAATGAACAGGTTTGACTACTTTAGTAATTTCCATGAGTACAAATCTTAATGTTAAAGCATATAATGATATTCTAGGAAATTGTGTGCTTCTAATATTATAGCAACAGTTTGGACAGGACCCTTTTCTATTCTAACATGACGATGCCTCTGTGTATAAGCCGAGGTTCAAAAAGAAAATTATTGATTCAGTCAGTGTGGAAGTAGTGTTGCTTTCGTCAACGAAAATTATGACTAAATATCGTCGTCAACGAACCTTTATCACGTGACGAAAACGATAAGCCGAGGTTCAAAAGAAAATTATTGGATTCAGTCAGTCATGGAAGTAGTGTTTGCTTTCGTCAACGTATTGACTAACGCATCAATGATCATGACCTTTATCACAACAATGAGGCGAGGCGTAAATGCTGGTCATGTGACGATGACTATAATTAAATGTATAATGCAATATTGTTGACGAATAAAAACGAGACTAAATGTGCTTTACAAAATAAAAACTATGCTAAAATGTCTCCTCATTTTCGTTGACGAAAACGAGACGAAACGAAATGTTATAACGTTATTTCGTCTCGTTTAGTTGCGTTATTATTATTATTTTGCAGTATTACTGTTTCCTGTGTCTCGCTTCAGCGGCTGCATCAGGTCGCACTGCGCAGACGCAGGCGACGTCACTTCCTCAAGCCCCACTCGCGGCATTATTTAGAAGACGACAACAAACAAAGTAACGTTACCGATGGCTGGCCAGCCGGCCGGGGTTGGTCTTTGGGAGAAAATGTATGCGTGTGTACTTCTAACATGTTTAGTTGGTAAAATAAATGTTGTAAATTCAAATCAGAGCGTCTTCCGTGTCTGGAATGGATGTATTGAGTCTATAAGGTAACAATAATATAATAAGATAACCTTGTTTGAAATGGGTTTGGCTAAAAGAAAACTTTGGTTTCGTCTATACTACTAGGTATTTATACTATATTGACTGGGTTAAATAGAACTGCATTACTAAAAAGAGACTAAAATACAATTTTCATTGACTAAAACTAGACTAAATGTCATCAGTTTTTGTCGACTAAAACTAGACGAAAATGTCATCAGTTTTCGTCGACTAAAACGAGACGAAAATAGTCATGGATAATTCTGACTAAAAGAAGACTAAAATGCTCAGACTTCTAGTTGACTAAAACTTGACTAGACTAAAAGGAGTATGAACATGACTAAAACTAATAAAAACTAAAATGACAGCTTCACACAAAGACTAGACTAAAACTAAAATTAAAACAGGCCGCCAAAAACAACACTATGTGGAAGAACTTGACTGGTCTGCATAAAACCAAGTCCTAATCCCAGTTTAACACCTCTGGTGTGACTGTAAATGCAGACCTTGAGCCAAAAACTCATCACCAAACACCAATGACTTGTATGTACACTATATAGACAAAAGTATTGGGACACCCCCTTCTTTAGAACAGAAAAATGCACTTCCAAATCTGTGGCAACAGTGATGGGAACATAATTCATGTATTTAAAAATTGTATTTCCATCTCTGTTGCAACAGTTTTGGAAGTGTCTAAAATGACTGTACCCATATGTACAAGTCATTGGTGTTTGGTGATGAGTTTTTGGCTCAAGGTCTGCATTTACAGTCACACCAGAGGTGTTAAACTTAGGACTTGGTTTTGGCTGCAGACCAATCAGCTTCTCCACACTTATTGAATCAATCATTTTCTTTTTGAACCTTGCCTTATACACAGAGGCATTGTCATGTTAGAATAGAAAAGGGTCCTGTCCAAACTGTTGCTATAATATTAGAAGCACACAATTTCCTAGAATACCATTATATGCTTTAACATTAAGATTTATACTCATAGAAATTACTAAAGACAACAGCCAGTGCTCCACACAGAGACAGACTAAATCCAGAAGAACTGTAGCAACGTCTCCAAGATGCTTCAAGAAACCTACCTGCAAAGGTACAGTACTGTGAAAAGTTTTAGGCACTTGGGTAAAAATGCTGTAAAGTGAGAATGCTTTCAGAAATAATGCCATAAATAGATTTTATTTACCAATTAACTTCTATTAACTAAATTGAATCAACATTTGGTGTGAGCACACTATGCATTTAAAACAGCTTTTGCCTCATGTGCACTTGCGCATAGTTTTTCGGGTAGCTTTGCAGGTAGGTCTCTTGAAGCATCTTGGAGACGTTACTACGGTTCTTCTGGATTTAGTCTGTCTCAGTTTGTTCTGTTTCTTCATGTTATTCCAGACAGACTGGATGATGGTGAGATCAGATCTCTGTGTGGAGCACTGGCTGTTGTCAGACTCCTTGTGCAAACAAAAATCTTACTGGATTATTACAATTAATGGCAAAAATAATGTTTGTAAATGTAAACTGTTATTTCCTACCAACACACTACAGCAAAAGTTAGAAATAACTGACTTAAAACCATTTTTTGTTGGTGAAAATACTAGTGGCCTAAGACTTTTGCACAGTAGTGTGTATATATATATATATATATATAATGAACATTAACTTATTTCCATTTATTTATTCCACTTGTATTCATTTCTTTTTAGTATTTATATTTATATGAAAAAGTTGATGGCAATTTTAAGGCACGTAAATGAAAGAAAAAAAAGAAGAAGCATCACTTGGCAAAAACTCGTACAGAAAATAGTGACATCATTATTTGACATGAAGTCATGTGACAATCTTAGGGACAGGCTCTGGAGGTAGATTTTCATGGGTAATTTATTTTGGGTTTATTTCAGTGGTTAAAGTCATTTGCATTATTATCTGTCCACCAGGTGCTGGTATGTTATTCAATTACACACTGAGTACACACACACACACACCCTATGTAAAATAGATCCATTCACTGGAAAAGAAAAAGGAAGACACGTTTCAGATGAATGAATGACACGTTTTGGTTGGGCAGACACGTGGGAGAGAACGAGAGATAAAGCGAGAGAGGTAAATCTCTTGGATTACAATGTTTTTCTAGAATTAATATTCCCCTGCCTGCTGGTTAATCCTGGGGATTATCCACTCTTCTGGCCAGAGGAGAGTACGCTGAAAACTCTCAAACGCTTGTTTTCATATGAAGTTCCCCTTATTCGGTAACTGAGAGACTGTCAGACTTCCTGTTCAGAATGGCTCCATTACATCTGATTGACTGTTTTTCAGTTCTTTCAGTTACAGTATTGTGTTGTTCGGCATGAGCAGGTGGCTGAAGTCTTTAGAACATATATCAGAAGTCATATTAAATCAATGTTATTTGTATAGCATTTTATTCCACAGTATTTCATTATTTCAAAGCAGCTTTATAGAAAATCATGATGTTAATGTTTATGATATCCTTATATTATCATGTCACTGGGGATTCTGGGGAAAGTCCTTTAAGTAACAGGAAATGATCCGTTTTGAAAGTTCTGCTCAGTTGTGATTTTGAATGGTTTCAGCTATTGTTTACCGTCTTTCTGCATTTTCCTATTGTTTTACCGAGACGAGTGACATCACGGGAGGCAAGAAACACTGCCAGAGTAAACGCAGGTCGAAGAGTTCTTCCAAAACATTTTTTTTTTTTTTTTTTAACACAACTACATTAGCTTATTTATTCCTCTAACTTTCTGACTTGAACGGGTAGATTGTTTTCTCTGGAACAAAACATAGAATACAAAACAAAACACGTATATAGAATAAGTATTGATTTTCACTGGATTACTCATCAACTTCCTTTATGAGACACAGACAGTTTGATTAAACAAACCTGGAGGAGGCTTCCCTCAAGTGAATATTATTTTATCTGCATTTGCAATTTGTGATCAAGACGTAGTCATGAGTATTAATATTAGGCCGTGTCGACATTCATAACGTACATAGATTATTTAATCCACAGGAAACAACTAACACAGGAAATATTGAAATAAATACATATCTATTAAAAAAAATAATAATCTGCATGTTCACACATCTGTTGGTGATTTACAGATTATTAAAGTGTCAAATATTTAAATTTCAGTTGTTTTAATTATTTTTTTCAATTGAATGTATTAGAATTTATGAAAAATTCATGTATACACCATTGTATCATATATATATATACAATGATTCATTCAGGATATCTAGTCTTAAAAACAATTGTCAAACAATTTGTTTTATTGAATTATTTTCAGACACTAAACAGGCCCTATTTTTACAGCAACAAGGGACAGCTCTTTCTGCCAAACAGGAAGTTGTGACATTACATGGCTCGTTACACTAACCTCAGCCCACAGCACCATCCTCGCAACAGTTTACGCACTTAAAATGAACACTCTCATCCTGACACCCTCACAAAACCACATATAGATTATTCAATGCTACACACACACACACACACACACACACACACACACACACACACACACACACTTAATGCAACAGGTGTGAATGCTGAATTCACGTAACATATGATGAAATAAACAGATGAGAATGGAAACAATGGAAAACTTTTTTATTTTTTTATCTACTCATTCTGAGCTGCTTGTTTTTCAGTTATTATGGACCAGTGAGACATATTGCCCGTAGTAGCAGCAAGAACAGCAACAACAACATGGCATTTGATTTACTGCCATGGTAGAAAACAATCTAGATACAGGCCAGGAGGCATATTCCTTTTTTTTTTTTTTTTTTTTAATTCATAGCACATGAATGAACATTCAATTAGTTAAAACATGAACACTTAATCTCATATCAACTATGAAGTGAGTCTTCACTAAATTCTCATTTGAATTGCAGTGATAGTATTGTGTTACAAACGCAGTTATCTGACATGCAAAGACATGCGGTCAAAGTCAAACTAATATGAGGCAAGTACGAACACAAAACCTCATATTCTTAAGCTTAAAAGGAGGAGGAGTGTGGGATGAAAGAGTGGCCGCAGCTGTGGGAGAAATTGTAGGGGAAAAAGACGGGGGAGAGACAGAGTGAATGAAGGGAAATTCAAGACTGAGGGAGTGAATGAGAAAGAAGGACGGAGCTGAACTCAGCTGCTCTTTACATACACATTCAGGGAAAGAAAAACAGTGCATGGGAGGATCCTCCTCCTCTTTCTTTAACAAAAGTGGTTTTAGTTTTGCTTTGTGATTTTAGGGTGAGCTGAATATGTACAAGTGTTTATTCTCAAATTTAACAATGTTGAGTAATACTGTATATTTTGGCAGATAAGAAGCAATTTCAATCAATGCAATGCTACTTTTCTTTAAAACATCAAAATGTTTCATCGTTTTAACCCTCATGTACTGTTTGGGGTTTCAGAGGATAATGTTAATAGCTCAGAAAAAATACAACAGTGATGTATCAGGTTGATGTAACAATTGAGAGGAAAAAAAAAAAAAAAAAATATATATATATATATATATATATATATATATATAAATATATATATATATATATATATCACATCACATTATTTTAGTTTGGGGTCTCATAGAGCCTGGAAATAAAACATTAAATAATACAATCAAAAAAATAATGATAAAGTGAAGAGGTACTCTCCTGCCAACTGTTTATTATAATTTCTTAGTTTATCGTTAGTAGTTTTTCATTTTTAGCTGTGTCAGTTTCACCGAAACAGAATTACTAAAATCGATACTAGTCACATGATAAACAAGGCAGTCAAATCTTCAATAATATCTGTCACCTGGGTTTTGGTGAGGTCTGAGGAAAAATAAGACAGAGACTTTAAATTAATTTATTTATTTCTATTTAAATTAATATAATGATATACACGTACATCACCCCACATATAAAAACAGTAAAGCCAATCGTAACAGATCATGAAAGTTAAGAGTAATCTTTCTTGTCAGCATGAGGCATAATGATGCCATTTTAAGTCACGCCGGTTATGTTGACCGCAAGGCGTTTTTAGTTATCTTATGGGGGTGTTTTTGAGCAATAGCATAAGTCTGAATTCTTGTGATGTATCACATTTGATAGGCTGTATCAATCATACATGAGGACGCATCATCTCCATTCTCAGATATATGACTCAGACTCACACATCCTCCCTCGTGTTAGTAGTGCCATATGTTTGTTGTTGTCATTTAAAATAAATAACAGGTGAGCTCAGACCTGTGGGTGACGTTCCACACTGTACAGAAATAATTGTGGGTGAACTTTTTTTTTTTTTTTAAATCACTGGCTATTAGTTTCTACCTTCATTTAAATTTACATTTAGTTTCTAGTTTCTGTGCTTTCATTTGAATCTACATTTTATTCTTGGCTACTAGTTGCTGTACTTTCACAGTAATTTCTTTACAGTAGTGGTTCTACAATAAATGACTGCATACCTTGACTGCAGTGTGAACAATAGCAGGAAATGACTGTTATCAAATGACTGTCAACAATAACTGTAATTGTGTGTTGCTAGACTTCCAAGCATGAATAAATTAGTTTCATGTATTTATTTAGTTTCTTTTCTGCTTGACGGACTATTTATTTTAAAAATGATGTTGACTGCAGTGACCAGTGTTAAGTTGCAGTCCCGGTTGACGAGTCATACTAATACCGTAGTTCACCTGACTCAGCTCACCACAATAGCATAAAAATCCCCAACCACTCATTGAGGAATAGTTCACCCAAAATTGAAAATTTGCTAAAAATTACCCTCAGGCCATCCAAGATGAGTTAGTTTCTTCATCAAATCAGTTTTGGAGAAATTTAGCATTACATCACTTGCTCATCAATGGATCCTCTGCTGTGAATGGGTGCCGTCAGAATGAGAGTCCAAACAGTTGATAAAAACATCACAATAACCCACAGCTAATCCAAACGACTCCAGTATATCAACAGATGTCTTGTGAAGTGAAACGCTGTGTGTTTGTAAGAAACAAATCCATCATTTAGGCATTTTAACTTCAAACCATCACTTCTAGCCAAAATAGTCCAGTCCAGAATCCATAATAATGCTTCCTCCAGAGAAAAAGTCCATCCACTGTTGTCCTCTCACATCAGAATCCACCAACATATTTCTTTTGAACTGTTTTTGCTTATAAACGGAGCTTGATCTGTTCATATTTCTCTCTTGATTCAAAAGCGATGACTTTTTCGCTGGGGAAAACAATATCATGAATAGAAGACCTCGGAAGCAACGGTTTGAAGTTAAAACATAATTTATGATCAGACTTCATAGTCAATCACTTAAAGGTGGGGTAAGCGATTTCTGGAAGCCAATGTTGAGAATTGAAATCACCAAAACAAACACGCCCCTACCCCAAAAGGGTCTCGCCCCCCTATTTTGATAGCTCCGCCCCACACATATGTAATCTACGCAACTCAGGCAGCGATTAGTTCTGTGAAACAAAGCAAAACGATGTGTTTAAAGAGAATAAAAAATAATATCAAAAAGATCGGTCCTGTCTGTTGTTTATTAATTCAAGCGGTGACGGTCTACAATGTTGTCCGTTGATGCTGTAAGCAATCATGTCACTGGAATTCGAGTGATCACTGTCCCAACCTGCAGTGAGTCAGGGAACTTACCAGCGACCGAATTCATGTACATGATCAACTGATTCACGAGCTCGGGAGCCGATTGAGACGCACCTCATGTCTACACTGGATGCTGCGCGGCGCGACAAATCTCCGACAGAGAACTGCTGCCTCGTTCTTTTTATGACGTGCTGACACAAATTTCAAATGATTTTCAACGGTCGCTTTATCGTGTCCAGTGTACGCAGACTTTAGCTGTTGCGTCGCAGCGCGTCCGGTGTAGACATGGTGTTACTATCGAGAAGAACCAAAGCAACCTCGGCGTCCGATCGCAGGCCTTCTGTTCCTTGAGTTCTCTCCAGCGCTGGAAAGCTGATCCGATATTTACACGGGTCCTACTTCTTGCCTTATCGTTCCGCAGACATTTTCCACTTTTGTTTTTTATCCGCCATATCTATCTTTCTGTCACTCAGCTCGGCTGTTCACTGAACGCTCTCTCCTTCATATCATGAGTAGACACGCCCCTTACTGCTGATTGGCTACAAGTTTGTTTTGGTACTCGGCCCCGATTCATTTTTCTAAAGCGTTTTTGAAAAATTACATACCCCACCTTTAAGTTCTTCTGTGTTTTTCTGTTTTGTTTTGTTATTTCATAAAAAATATAATGTTATAGAAAAATGGGTGCAACACTACATTACAAGTTTTAAACAAGCAATTGTATGGACATTTTGGACACCTTTGTGATTAAGTTGTCCTTGCTTATCCATTAAGAACAGATAATGTGAGATCATAAAGTATAATTACAAACATATAAAAATGCAAATTAATAAGCTTGTGTAATTTTTGCTTCATAATAACCAACTGTTCTGTAACACTGTTACACTTGCTAGGAGAAAATGAATTCAATTATAAAAAGTCCAGGTCCAGGTTCCCAGCCAAAGTGAACACTAATGACATTACTCAAACTATTATCCCACAATGCAGCACAATATGACTATTATTTATTGTATTTACAGTGGCTTCTTGTGTAATGCCAGACAATGACCTAGTCTGCACTGATCTCGCTGTCAAATTCTTAATACAGCATTTTATTTTAAGAAAACATTATCTCGAATCTTGTAAAAAATCTGGCAGTGTGTGATTATAAATTATTCCATAATGTCTTTAATATTGAAAGACAAGCATTCAAACAGATAGATGAAGTTGCAGAGAGGTCAAAACAATGACTACAAAATACATTGCTTTTAAAACTAATTATATTAGTCTTTGAAGCTGCAGAGAAAGAGCCAGTGCAGAGTCAAAACAGGGGGAAAGTACAGAGAAAGACAAATAAGCTGTGATAGGAACAGAGAGAGTGTGAATGCAGGGTTTGTGAATGTGACCTCAGATTGCAGACTGCTGTTAAAGATTATCCAGCCTCTTGTGCCGTTTAATTCCAAACATAATCCTGCATCCAGAGTTCATGTTGTTTTTCCACTTTATACCACATGGCCTATTTTTCCACTGCACATCGTTTCATTCACAAGTACAAACCCCCCTTTATAGCGCTTGTGTGTGGACGTGCATGGAGAATGTACTGGCTAGACACTGAGTCCTGGACAACCACAATAAAGTGGATGCGTGGGAGGCCGTGCTATTAGACTCGTTCATGCATCCAAAGAACAACCTGCTCCTTAATGTCTACAACTGTGTTGTTTGTTCTTAGGGGTTAAAAATAGACATACATTTAGAATTGATTTTAGAGCATACTTATAAAACCGTACTAAGGAACTAAATACATTGTAGATATGCTTACTGCATATAACCTCTGGTTATAGTCTGGCTTTGTGATTTTAGGCTTAGAGTTGAAAATGCACAAGTGTTTTTTCTCAACAGTCTTCCACAGGCTGAGAAAGATATGTTGTGAAATACTGTATATTTTGTCAGGCGATAAATTATTTCAACTAGTGCAATGATTCTTTTTATTACAACATAAAATATTTCTTATTCTTTTAACCCTTGTTGGGGCTTCAGTGTCCCCAGAGCTACTTTATTCGGTCAAAATATACTTGATGTTAATGCACCAGGGATGATATGTCTTATGTCACATTACTTGTTTGGTGTCTCAGAGACACCAGATAAAATTGCTAAAACTGCGATAAAATTGTCTGATATACACTCCTGCTGTCTGTTTATTTTAATTTCTTCAATTTTAATGTCTATAAAAACTTCAATAATATCCACTGCCTGGGTTTTGATGAGGTCAGATGCACATATAAAAAAATCTGAAGGAAAAAATAGGTAAATTTTAAAATTACTATTATTATTTTTTACATCTAAATTCATTGCAAATATGCTTACTGCATAAAGAAACCTCTAAGATTTTTATGATGAAGTCAACTAGAAATGTATATAGGGTTCATTCCAAAGATAATATGGCACCTGCAGATCTCAGATTCACAGTAAGGTAATGTGAAAACACAATTTATTTATTTCTATTTTTCTTTGTTTGCAAAGCACTTATTACTTTTTGTATATAAATATAACAATAAATACAATGCATTGTTTGTGTGTTTTGCTTTTTTTTTTTTTTAGCATCTTTTCTGTCTATTTGTCATTTTAACAGTTATTCTCTGCTGGCAGCTTGCATCACCCACTGAAACTGTACACCTGTATGGAAAGTTGCAGTGCAGTGTATTTTACCCACACAAAATGACATGGTACGGTCAAGCATGAAAATACATAATCGCCTTCAGCGCGTGGTTTGATGTTCCTGAATTAACGATGTGACCTTGCCCAAAGCCCTCAAGCCAACCACAAAGGTGTCATAATAGAACGTACTCTAACGTGTGTGTGTGTGTGTGTGTGTGTTGCGGTTGTACGGCTCTATGGTACTGCTTAAACTCACGTCACAAAATAAAAAACACGGGTAACCCCAACGACCACGTGCCAGTGGGAAAAGAGGGGTGAGCGCGTCAAGAGCCATATATGGAATGTCGGTCTAAGTCCACGGGCCATATATGGTGCTTCCGTGCGTGACGTCTGTTCCTTATGTGGAAAACGAAGGCGTGGAGAAGCGATACAAATACTGTTTCCAACCCCGCCTTACTGTAGAATCACATCTGCTGACAGACAAATAAAGGACTTTAAAACTAAGCTTTGACGAAATACTGAGAACGAATATACGAAATTGACATTTAAAGACAAAATTATTCGATGTTCATTTTAAAGTAATAATACTGTCAAAACACACCAGGCCTAAACGGACAAAAATAGTGTTTTGTGTCATCTGTTTTTGTTACTGTTTGTGGTTCTTCATTTCTAGTGGACAAACAAATTCGTTCCAATATACTGAACGCGCTGTTGTTGATGCTGTGAAGAATATCCGTTTCTCCTCACGGCTGTTGTTTGTCTGGAGAGGTCATGGGTATTGGCGACCCTCTCGAGATCTCAGGCAGTGAGTTGGTTCATATTTTGCGGACTCCCTCTGAGCTTTTCGCGTCTGGGGGATGCATCGTGCTGGACTGCCGGCCGTTCCTCGCCTTCTCCCGAGCGCACATCCTCGAGTCCCGCAACGTCAACTGGAATTCCATGCTGAGACGGAGGTCCAAGAGCTCCGTGGTGTGTCTGGAGTGGCTGGTGGCCGATAAGTCGCTCCTGGCCCAGCTGCGGAACGGGGACTTCTCTCCGGTGGTGGTCCTGGATGACAACAGTCGCTCGGTCAGAGATCTGAAGAGCGAGAGTCTGGCCAGTCTCCTCCTCAGTGCCCTTCAGTCAGAGGTCCAGTCTGCCTCGACGCACATTTGCTTCTTACAAGGTAAACTTCACAGAACTAGACACGTTATCATTGTTTTTTGGGGAATAGTCTACTTCAATTTCAAGTTCTAAATTGCTGTATTTTATTTCTTTACACTGTAAAAATGGTTTCGCTGGTAGCCTAATTTAAAAAGTTTTATGTGATAACATCTAAATGAACTGTAACAGTATGATTTAATATAACTCAGGATGACTACAATATCTTACACCAACGAAAAATTAAATTAAAGAACATTTATAGATGAAATAGCGCTTTAAAGTCACATGACTTTTCTTGTAGTGTCCTATTTATTAGACCTATATCTATCTATCTATCTATCTATCTACCCATATATATATATATATATATCCTAATGTAATTTGATTTGATTCTCAGATATTACTTATATCAACGAAAGTAATTAGATTCTATAGTTCTATATTTATATTGTTAGTTGGAAAATGTAACTTATTTGCATACTGCATAAACAGCTGCTTTATACACTGTAAAATTATTTGTCAGGTAACATAAAAAATGTGCGTCATGTAGTAACATCTGCATCAACTATTTTTATTCCAGTCAAAAATAACTACAAATTTATATAAAACATTACAAAGGAGAAATGTACCTTGCTTTACAGTGTATTACATTTGCACCATAGGTTATTTCTAATTGAAAATGTAATTTTTGCTACACTTGCAGGCTTATTACAAATTTGTTGAGATGTTTGCTTGCTCTGTTTGTCAAACCCTGTAAAATGAAATGCACAGAATTAACAACAAAATGTTTTCTTTGACCATTTGTAGGTGGATTTGACGGGTTCTTCACACTTTATCCAGAGCTCTGTTTTAGCCCTCCTGTCATGTGCTCAAATCATCCTGCTCTCAGTGATTCAGAGCCCGTTGTTTCCGGAAGAAAGACTCCTCTCTATGATCAGGTTAGCTATGTGAAATCTCAAAATCGTTATGAATTGTGTAATGACATTTAATATATCACATTGTGGTTTGAATACACTCATTGATTTTTGTCTTTTGTGATTTCTAGGGTGGTCCAGTTGAAATCCTCCCCTTCCTCTTTCTGGGCAGTGCGCTTCACTCCTCCAGACGGGAGACTCTGGAGCGATGCGGGATCACGGCTGTGCTCAACGTATCCTCTTCCTGTCCCAACCTGTTTGAGGAGGAACTTCAGTACAAAACTCTGAAAGTGGAGGACAGTCTGGCCGCAGACATACGCGTCCTCTTTCCAGAGGCCATCCACTTTATTGGTAAGCCTTAACAAAAATACATTTCTGAATCCTTCAGAAATATAATAATGACCTAAAAACTAACGCACAACTTCATTGCATCTGCAGAATCGATAAAAGAGAGTGGTGGTCGAGTGCTGGTCCACTGTCAAGCAGGAATCTCCCGGTCAGCCACCATATGCCTGGCGTACCTCATTCACGCTCGACGTGTCAGTCTGGACGAGGCCTTTGACTTCGTAAAGCGCCGCCGACAAGTCATCTCACCCAACTTAGCCTTCATGGGCCAACTTCTTCAGTTCGAGACAGACGTTTTGTGCCCCTATACTGTACTAGACAGAGAAAACAGTGGCACTGCGTTTTGAACTTTAATATCTTGAACTGGCTCCACTAACTTTCAGAAGACAGATCTACTGGCCACAGCTTTGACCTCAAAGACTGGGAAAGATCTGCAAAGGTGCTTTCAGGAAGTTTTAGTTTGATGCTATCTATGGGTGTAGTACAAACGAGAGCCATGAGACTCTTAATAAAGGGACCAAATGAGGCATCTCGGCCTTTTAAACTACACCGTGGCATTACTCAACTTGTTTGGGTAATAGATGGCATCAGCTGACTACCTGTTCTCGATTGTTTATGGCAATACAACCTAAACATAGATGAATGGCTTTTGGTGTTTCTGAACAACAACGGAATCTCTGACACACTGCTACACCCAATAGCCCTCGTGGAAAACGTAATAATCACATGTCATTGTGACTTTGTACTACTGTGATCTTATAATATCGACCCAAGATAACTTGTATATGAGATACTGATGAAACAGACAAACAGCTTACCCAAAAATGGGTAATAAAGCATTATGGTTTGAGCGGTAATATACGTTTAGGATGTATGTGTGCAGATCATCATACCGTGAAATTGTGTTGCATCAGTCAGTGCTCCATTTGACTGATGCTGTGACCGTATAAGGCTGTGATGTGTGGTTTGTCTTCTGTCTGCTAAATGTCAAGTTTTTCCATGAAGTTACTGTCTAATTGTCAGTCTCAAGTTTTAAAGGGCAAAGACCTGACAAACTGTGATCTTAGGTCATTTTGAAAGCAAGTTTAATTGTGTCATGATAGGCACTAAGGCCATTTTGTAATTTATTTTATTTTTTATGAAGTGTCATTTTATTTCCTTTCTTTTTGGGAATATTTATTTATATATTTTCATTCAAGCAATGCACTTTAAATTAGATTCATTTGATAATAAGATCTTTTGTAAGCTATGTGGTTCACTTCTTTCAATATGTAAATAAAATGATGGATTCATTCTTTTTTAATGCAGAAGTCAATGTTGTTGTCTTTGTATCATGTTTTAAATTATTACTCACTGACAAATTATGGTCCCAATTCTTATTACAGGCCACCTTCCATGTGTGACATTAAAGTCCAAGTAATGAGTTTTTACTTAATATGTGACCCTGGACCACAAAACCAGTCTTAAGTCGTTGGATATATTTGTAGCAATAGCCAAAAATACATTTTATGGGTCAAAATGATCAATATTTCTTTTATGCCAAAAATCATTTGGATATTAAGTAAAGATCATGTTCCATGAAGATATTTTGTTAATTTCTTACCGTAAGTATATCAAAACTATGCATCGCTAAGAACTTCATGTGGACAACTTTAAAGGTGATTTTCTCAATATTTTGATTTTTTTGCACCCTCAGATGCCAGATTTTCAAATAGTTGTATCTCGGTCAAATATTGTCCGATCCTAACAAACCTTACATCAATGGAAAGCTTATTTATTCAGCTTTCATATGATGTATAAATCTCAATTTCGAAAAAATTGACACTTAAGACTGATTTTATGGTCCAGGGTCACATATGATAAATATAGTCACAATTAGCCATTATGAGAATTGCACATTATATTTAATGTTTTAAAATAATTATCTTATGCTTACCAAGGCTGCATTTATTTGTAAAAAAGTTACATTATGAAATTAACAATTTAAAATAACCTTTTCTATTGTAATATATTAAAAATGTAATTTATGCCTGTGATGCAAAACTGAATTTTCGGCATCAACACATGATCCTTCAAAAATCAGTATGTCTATGCTGATTTGGTGTTCAAGGAACATTTCTTATTATTTTCAGTTGAAAACAATTGTGCTAATTAATGTTTGTGTAACGTTTTGCAACTTTCAGAGCTGCAGTGGTGTCAAACTAATAACATTGTTTCACATTATTGCGATAGTCATTGGCATTTACTATCTGGCTTTGCTCACTGCTGTGGTAATCACTCAAAAGTATTAATATGGAAAGGTAGTGCTATTTGGATTGGCTACGCGATATAAACAGGTGAAATCCTTTACCACAGCGCCATCTACTGGCGAAGTAAAAGAAGCTGACTGCACCTGTCAAGCATTACTACATGAGACCACAAAGCGGCAGTGTTAGATTAAAAATCTGAGTATGAGCAGGTCTCTAACTAACACGGTTTATGATGATTATAATGATGATTATTATTTAAATCTTAAACTACACTGTAATTGTTGAATGTGTTGAAGGTGAGCCAGTGAAGAAGTACAGCAAGCAATAGAGGAGTTTGTTTTGTAACTTTGGAGCATTGTGTGGAATTCATCAGCAAATCAGAGATCACCAATCAAGGAGCATGTGGGGTGATTGTGTTACAGAAGGTCATTGCTGCCTCCAGCCATCAGCATCTACAACTCTTTCATTGTGAGCATGGGAATGGAAAACACTGATTTGTTTAGCGTTCTGCCAAACTTTGATGGAAGTTCTAAACACTTAGGGAGAAACAGATTGCGGTTGCCCATGTGAGGCAGGTCCTGTGATGACAGCATTGATATGGTCATGCATTAACTCTCAAACATCTCCCTCAGAACTCAGAACATCCTGCTCTGCTGTGATGCTATCTGGCAAACATTTTAATTTATTTGCTTACTCAGGCAGTTTTAAATTGAAATTTAAATTGGATCCAGCCTTAGCTGCTTCGTTTTGTTTGAGTTCCAGTGAGGGCCTCTCAATATTTCTAAATTACATTTTACCCAGTAAATATTTAGGCTGTTAAAGTCCTACACAGTGACTGAAATCATTAACTGTCTCATTCACAACTTTTCATTTGACACTATTATTCTGACGGCAGCAATTTTTGCCTCTTTTTTACTTTGAATACCTAAACAAATAATTTAAATAATGCTTACGACAGGCTATGGGGAATATTGGCAGTCTCGTCAGCTTCGATGCACATTGTCAGCTAAGTGAATTTGGAAAAGCTGCATGCTGTCCAGGGTTAATTCTGTTTGTGAACTCTTATGCCATCGGTTTGCTCATAACAGCAGGAACATCACAGTGGGTTTGTTTTTGTTGTTGGGAATCGAGGTTGCTTCATGATGTGTGTGTGTGTGTGTGTGTGTGTGTGTGATGATTAAGTTGCATTTTAGTACATGTAAAATATATTTACAGTAATACTGTATTGTACAGTAATACAAATATGTGACCCTGGAGCACAAAACCAGTCTTAAGTCGCTGGAGTATATTTGTAGCAATAGCCAAAAATACATTGTATGGGTCAAAATTATCGATTTTTCTTTTATGCCAAAAATCATTAGGATATTAAGTAGAGATCATGAGAGATTCATGTTCCATGAAAATATTTTGTACATTTCTTACCGTAAATATATCAAAACTTCATTTTTGATTAGTAATATGCATTGCTAAGGACTTCATTTGGACAACTTTAAAGGCGATTTTCTCTATATTTTGATTTTTTTTGCACCCTCAGATTCCAGATTTTTAAATAGTTGTATCTCGGCCAAATATTGTCCTATCCTAACAAATCATACATCACTGGAAAGCTTATTTATTCAGCTTTCAGAAGATGTAGAAATCTCAATTTCGAAAAATTGACACTTAAGACTGGTTTTGTGGTCCAGGGTCACATATTATATTAAACACTACAGTTAAAACTATAATCAAGTACATTTAGTATGAGTCAACACATCAAAATAATACTTTAAACACAATGATTTAATGTACTTTAAAGTAACACTTTTAATTTGACATTATTACAAAGTTAACTTTCTAAAAGTGTACTTACAGTATATGTTAAAAATATGAAGATATTAAGTACTCTCTCTCTCCAGGTTTTATTTCATTAATATTATATAATTTGCCAGCACAGTTGTTTTAATATACTTTTAAGATTTGAAGAACAGTGCAATTATACATTCAATACAATTGAGTGCAATTCATTTTCACAAGGGTAGGCAAATTAAACACCCTTTCTAATATCTCAGTCACACTTTCTAAAAGTGTACTTATATATTAAAAACCATGAAGACATTAAGTACTCTTTCTCCAGGTTTTATTTTATTCATATTATATAATTTGCAAGTACATTTGTTTGAATGTACTTTTAAGATTTGAAGAACACTGCAATTATACATTCAATGCAATTAAGCGCACTTCTTTTTCACAAGGGTCGGCAAATTAAACAGCCTATCTAATATCTCAGTCTATCACTACTAGGAAGAAAATGACTTCTCTCCAGAAGGAACATCATGACCCTCTTGAAAGCTATTGGGGGGAAAAGTACAGTAAATGAAATGCAGTTTCCAAAGAGAACTTCATACTCAAGTGTGCCATGATCTTAGAAGGCATGCAGACATTCATGGAAAAAAATAATCATCTGACATGCAGCGGAAACTTTAACACCATTAAGATTTAGTAATCTAATCACACATTTTAATCAATAGACTTTAATCAGGTTAGAGGCCATACTGAATTTAACATGGATGAAAATGAGGCTGTGAGGGATACAGTCTTTACAGTGGCACACAAAGCATAAACGTCCTAGAGTTTACAGTTTTCTAAACATTTTGGTCTACTGATTTTTTTGGTAAGATGTTTAGTTAGCTGAGCAATTGGTATGTTGTTAAACAACAGTACAATTCATTGAACGCACTGTACTATAACACATTACCTTATTTTAGTTTGTGTCAAAAAAATAGGCTAAATATGGTGCTACAAACAATAAGGTCTATAAGACTAGGCTTAACACAATTTTGAGTCATGCAGAAGTGTGTTTCAAAAGAAACATGAATGCTGAATGAGTAAAGAATTATTAAATTATCAGACAATATCTGCAAAATTATGGTTAAATATTTTTGCATTTTGTTGTCCATAAGAGGGCAGACCTCACCACAGGTTTATAAATGCACAACATATCTCTTCCCTGCCATCCATCTATCTATCTATCTATCTATCTATCTATCTATCTATATGCATTTCTGTAAAACCCAGTACTCCACTGAAGAGCTCTCAGTTCGAAATATTGCTTCGTGCAAATATTTATTTAATAATTTATTTATTTATTTATTTATTGCATACTGGAAATGGTGCAACTCATTCGACCCTTTTGACACAACGTCCTGTGTTCTTTGCTAAAATCACGACGGTAATACGGGTGATTCAGGAAATAGAAATCCACTGATCCTAATGGATACGCTTGAAGAGGTTCTAAATTGCGTTTGGGTATATGTTGCACTTTCTCATCTGAAGAGAGCATTAAACCACTTGATCTTTATGAAATGAAGCGCGAATACGGTGCGGAGGAAGCGCTCGGCCGTCACGAGTCCTTTTACGCACGAGAGCGCAGTCTGTCATTAAAGTTTGAAATGTTTCAAACAGGTCTCTGTTGCTTTTATAGTTTATTTGCTTTTTATTTGTTGCTTTTTGTTGGCTTGGAGGCAATCAGCAACACTATCAAATGTAGTTCTGAATAGTTACGCAACTTTAACTAAAAAAAAAACAACCTTTCATTTTTCATACTTGGTGCTTTACAATACAGTTTGAGGTGGTCATATGCCTATAAAGTAAACTTCTCAAACGAATATATAGTCAAATAAATCCTGTACCTACTCTTCATTATGTAAATATCATTATTCAAAATCGTTACCTTTATCCGTTTTGGATACAAGTTGTTTGGATTGGTGACTTCTCCAAAATGTATTATCTGAATTGCATCCACTACACGCCTGTATTTGTTTTATGTTTGACAATAGAGTGTTAGGATAGGTCAGGCTTTTAAGTGGGAGGGAAGAGTTCGCCTCATGACGCCCGTCCTGACATCACTTATACTGGGGTACTGAGGAGAACAGCTGCGTGGATATGAAGCCAGAGCGGCTCGCGCGAGCCGCACCGATACTTCAAACTGTCACTGAGGTAATGCGCGAGACACGTAGAAGGCATTCAACTTGCTGATTGAGATACTGTGACTAAAACGAGAGAAACGCGGAGGGAGACGGACGACAAACTGTTTTCAGACATTATACTTCTTTTTAGTGCTTGGACATACCCGACAAATTTCGGCGTGCCTCTGATTCTTTATTAAGCCGACTTTCTCCACTCAGGAATGTAACAACGACACAACTACATCAGACTCCATCATTTATCAGGGTAGTTGTTGCGCTTAAATTCTTTTTGCAAACTTGTGAAAACTGTGAGGGGAAACTGGCACATCGCCGCGCGCTGCTGCGTGCTCTCTGGAGATTTATATTTAAAGCCTTGCGCTCCGTGGAGGCTTGTGCATCTGGGTAACCTAGATTTAAGCATTCCAATATATTTGTTTTTTAAGCACTTGTTAAGAATTTATAACGTTTTTATTCCTAATTTGAACTTTAGAATAGCCTATGTAAAATGTTAAAACTTAATAATTGTTACTCTAATCATTTATAGAAGCACTATATTGCGCTGCTTTTTCATATTGGAAATTAATCGATCTGTGGCACTATAGCTTGTATTTCTGCATTGGTTCTGGGCGTTTTTGTTTGTTTTGTTTTAATTTTCCCCCTCACATTAGCTGTCGTCTATTAAAAAAATAAATAAATAAAAAATAAAAAATTCTGAAGTTGAGTATTTTACCGACAGAGCTGTAAATTCTAGTTTATCAGAACCGTAAATTATAATTAAATAAATGTAATCTGTCCGACATTTAATTTATTTGATGCCTGCCTTTTAAATTAAGTTGTATGTTTCCATAATTATTCCAGAACCCAGATGATGCTTATTGCAAATTTGACGCAAAGAAATAAACTACCAACACTCGAGGAGATGTGACATAACAATAGCTGACAGAATCTTTAGCTCAGTGAACAATGTATTCATTCTTTTATACGTAAGATCGTTTATTTAATTTCAAACAAATATATTGTACTAAGTTCTTAGAAGCGAAAAAGGCAGCTAAACGAGATTATTCAATTTATTCTGGCCACATTCGGATAGCTAATAGAGACGATTAGTCCACGTGCACCCTCAGTTGGCGCGCTTTGGCAGTCATGGCAAGCGCCTGCTCTACCGGCACGGGTCTGCAAGGCCACAACATCAACGGCACCGGAGGCACGTCTTCACCGACTTGTAACCAGAGCATGATTAAACTCCCTCCGTACACTCCAGAAGCCACAGCAGCCTTTGCAACAGCCATCACGTTGATGATTCTTATTACAATTGTTGGCAATATTCTGGTCATCATCGCTGTTTTAACCAGTCGCTCGCTTAGAGGACCCCAGAACCTCTTCTTGGTCTCCCTTGCGGCCGCGGACATTTTGGTGGCCACCCTCATCATCCCATTTTCGCTGGCCAATGAACTGATGGGCTACTGGTATTTCCGCTCCGTATGGTGCGAGATTTACCTGGCTCTGGATGTGTTGTTCTGCACTTCCTCTATAGTACACCTGTGCGCCATCAGTCTAGACCGCTACATGTCTATCTCACGCGCCGTCACATACGGCGCAAAACGGACGCCCAAACGCATCAAATGTGCCATTTTGGTGGTGTGGCTGATCTCAGCAGTCATCTCCTTCCCACCGCTACTCTCCATGAACAAGAACAAAGGTGGTGCCGATTCAGGTGGGCTGCCACAGTGTCAGCTCAATGATGAGCGCTGGTACATCCTGTACTCTACTATCGGTTCCTTCTTTGCTCCTTGTCTGATTATGATCTTAGTCTACATGCGGATCTACCAGATCGCCAAGCAGCGCACAAGATGTCCACCAGGGGAGCCCCGCAAAGAGGTCTCGGCCAATGCCGCAACCCCTCAGCACAAGGTCCACACGGAGGGTCTACAAAACGGAAGAGGAGATGAAACGCCCTCTACCTTGCAGAAAAAACCCAGGCCTCCGACTCTGGCCGTGTCTCAAGTGGAGTCCACCCAGCAAGCGGCGAGCCCCCCAATCTCCAACAAACATCTGCAACCCCCTTCGACAACCCTGACGCCGACCACGCCGTGCCCCTCCCCGTCTCCTTCAAATTCATCCGAAACGGCTCCTAATAAACCTAAAGCGGGGAAAAAGGCGAAGAAGACCATGAAACAGCCTGACAATAATAATGGAGAGAGCATGAGCTCTGACTCGGACACCGAGCAAGGTGGAAGGGGGTTAGAGGTCCCTTGCACCCCAGGCGTGACACCAAGTGGCATCCATTCTCCCGCCACCATCCAGAAATACAGAGACATGATCGCCACTGCCAAAGGTGCCAAGCTAGTGACCCGGAAGATGAAGCAGGAAGGAACGCCCAACTCTGCACGGCGCAAAGCCATGGTGAACCGAGAGAAGCGCTTCACCTTCGTCCTGGCAGTGGTAATTGGCGTCTTTGTCATCTGCTGGTTCCCTTTCTTCTTCTCGTACAGCCTACAGGCTGTGTGCCCGGACACGTGCACCCTGCCAGAGCCGCTCTTTAAGTTCTTCTTCTGGATCGGTTACTGCAACAGCTGCCTCAACCCGGTCATCTACACCATCTTCAACAAAGACTTCCGCAGAGCCTTCAAAAAGATTCTCTGCAAGAACACCAAAGGCACATTCTTCTGAAGCTCCTGAGGTGGATCAACAAATATGCGGTTATTCAGAACACAGACTAAAAGAAGCACAATAACGGTGCTGTTGCGATGTAAATGAAGGGCTTTTTGTGCTGCCCAGTGAACTGAGGACACCATGCCACTTAAATGACTCAGGCATTGGATTCCTGGTATTTGTGTTATAAAATGGGGCTAATCCAAAAATATTCACAGACTTTGACAAATCAAGGCTGAACATAAAATAACTTACTGGGACTATCGCACACCTGCAAGGACAAGCGACATGGAGGTCAGTTACAAAGGTTATTGTATTTTTTTTCTGTTATCTCACCTTTCTAAGAACACCAGGCCTTGGAGATACTGCAAACACGGATTTCTTTAAGGATTTCAGAGGTACATCATTCAGAATCTTTACGTACAGCTTTTCCATGCTGATTGGTCTACCAATGCCTACACAGCATTACTTCTGAGGAACAAAGACATGAAATACTCCTGTGGAAATCCTTGCCAGGGGCAATGTGTATGAAACGAGCTGACGCAAGTTTCTCCAATCGAACTTTAAGGCTTCTAGTTACAGATCCCCACTAGTGTAGGACCACTGGGGAGATTTTCTGCCATGCTGTGATGCAGAAAGGCTCTGTGAATACAGAACACCTGTCATGGATGGAAGCCTTTCTGTCTCTTTGCATCTTGGACTGGTTGCCAGCAGGCTTTAAGATAACAAAATGTTTATTATGGGAACTTAAGATATAAGTCATTTTCATTTTTAATATGATAAGACTCTTTGTGTCATCCAAAATGACTTTAGACTTGGTGACTGTATCAGATGACACAAACACCTCCTGATTTCACTGGAGGTGCTCTTTCTGACTTGGTTCAGCACTTTTCTTTGTATAAAAGAACAAATGATCATTTGTTGGTGTACACTGATCTACTGCACCCTAAATGTCTGAGCATTCAGCAGGGTGATACTTTGGGACTAAGGGCTGATAGCAGTGATGCTTTCTATTTCTTTGGTCATTGTCTTTTTGCTAATGATCCCCGTGTGTGTGTGCCGAGCAAATGTTGCGAATGGGTTTGTGTTGTGTCTGACTGCAGTGTATGTTTGGAAATGTATGCTGTGTGCGAGAGGGTGTGCGAATGCTGTTGTGTGGAGGTTTCTATGCGTGTGTGAGTTCACATCCCTCCCCTGATTCCACTGGCACCAGTTCAACTATATATGTATGTGCTTGATAAACGTGGCTGGTTCGCCATATCTGCCAGTGCTTATGATTCAGCTACTTCTCGTGCCAATGCTTTTACATGTTTTGCTGCTAAACTCATTTAATATCTTCTTAAACCAGAGTTTATTTCAAAAGAATCTTTTTATTGCAGGTCATTTTGAAACGAATCATTTTGAGACAATTAGGAAATGAGTCAAATCTAAGATGAGAGCTGTAAATTATTATTATGTGAATGATTTTGTATTTATTTATCCTGCTGTTTCCTATTGTTCCCCCCCCCCACTATATATTTTAAATTTTTCCCCAAGGGGAAAACAGACACGAGGAGTTCAGTTTTAGCTTCAACATTATTAAAAATCCTTCTACTGTACTTTTTTTTTTTTGATGAATTTTTTGTATGTGTCAGGACATTGCATTTGGGCTGCATTCTCAGAAGCTTTGCAATTGATGGAATCCTGGTAACTGTATCATTTTGCCTCCTGGACTCCTCTTTCTTCAGTGTAATGCTGTTGGTTTTCCACTGCTCTTGAAAAATAAAACCGCTGAGCTGTGTGTGCCAACTGACTCATTGCTGTCAGAGAATAACTATGGTGCTTTTAGTGCAGATGAACAGATTTTTATCTCGACACACGTCATTGGGACACATTGAAAATTATGCAAAGAAAATGAGGTTTTTAAAAATGGCAAGGCTTATGAAAACCAGGCATTAAAAATTCCTTATATAAAACAACTCTAGAACAGAATTGTCAACAGATCTTTGTTTTCATGTGGAATGGACTACAGTAACCTCACTTTCCTTATTCATTTGTATGATTTTTTACAGATTTTAATGCAAATATACTAGTATCTACTATAGATGTAGAGAGAGGAAATCTGTATTCAAAAGGGCAGATGTTTTGATGTATTAGAATATGGGATTAATTGGTGCTTTGGCAGATGTATGTTGATATGGTTGGATAAACTCTCAGTCTCCCTTAAGGTCAATTTGACACCCTCCAATCCTTTTTAAAAAATTAATATTCATCAGCATGATTGCATTAGGAATGGTGATGTTTCTGAACACAATGAATGCATGGGATTGAGGATTAATACTGGACTGAGTTTAATACTTAAAATGCAGGTTCAGCTTCTTTGATGTTAATTGCCTTTTTTATCAAGACAGCACTTTAAAAATAGTGGATTAGAAAAGAAAAATGTTAATATTATGTGTATTTTACAAGATAAGAGGCTCTGAACTCAAACAGGGAAGGAGATTCATTTCTGGTAATTGTAGGAAGATGCTGCATTTAATAATTAATGAAGTCTCCATGTGAAGCGTGTAAATAATTTTGTATAAATTAGTAGCCTATCCTTTTCCTTAAGCATCTACCTGTAAGGTCATGCTCTGGCAGAGCCTCAAATTCTTGATTGCTTTGCTTTGACTTGGATGAGAAATTGAACTCATTCATCCACAAATATGGAAACGTCATTCCAGGGAAATGAATATTTTTCCCAGTGCGTCGGGCTGTCTGCTATGTAAATCTTTCAATTAAAAAATACAAGTTGTTGGCAAAATTCAGAAGAAAAAAAAAAACACTTCAGACAGAGTCCAGTTAATGCAGGAACAGAAAAGTTTGGGAAAATTTGAGACCTACTTTTTAAACAACTGAATCTAATTAGTGGTTGAGTAAGAGGCTGGCAGTGTGGGGTAGAAGACATGCAAACACGTCTTTGCATCCAAAGCCCACTCTCAATTTGCAAAATAAAGTAAATAAGCTATATTTAGTCTCTGAATCCAAATATGTATCTGGAACAATGAACTTGATGGTCATGCAACAGAATCTTATGTCTGATATGAAGCATAAGATAACTTCCCAAAGTTTTTAGAGCTTTGTTTGTAATATTTAGGCCTATAATAATAATAAAAACAAACAAACACTTTAATTCTCTTCAAAATTAACCATTCATACAGTATCTAATGGATAATGTACATCCAGCTGGCGATCAGGACCCAACCAAAGCAGAGGGATCTTGTATTTCCCTAAAGGTATTTACTTAGCAATGTACATTTTCTTGCTTATTATATGGCTATTTGCCATGTAAGTAAATAATTAGAGACAAAATGTTAATTGGAGTTGAAATATTTTATTGTCTCACTAAATGCAAAGCTTCCACAAAGAAAAACAGTTGCTAACAAGTGGCTTTGAGGCAAGATGAATGAACAAGTTCAAACAAGACAAATATTTAAAGGACAATATATTTTACCTGTTTATTATCTTCTAATCAGAATAGGAATCAACCAAATAATCATGTTTCAATAGCACAATTTCTGGTGAAAAACTGCATTACCCATGATGCTGCAAAGAAATCTCCACCAATTAGGGAATTGAAACAAGCAAGTTGCACCAAAAGAACTATTTAATACCCACTTACTCCCATGAAGCATTGTAAATTGCACAATTGAGTCAGTCTCTCTATGCTCTCAAACTACTTAAATATTTTATGTCTTTTGCAATGCATCATGGGATTGTAGTTCTTTCCCTCATTAAAGCCATTTTTAAAAAAACAAATACATGATTGGAACAACATCAGGGTGAGTAAATGATGACAGCATTTTCATTTTCTTGTACCTTTATGTTTTTGACTGATTTTTAAAACTTTTTTGCTTCAGAGGTTTGATTTGTGGCTTATAACTCTTTATGGAAGACTTAAAAAAAAATCCTTATGAGAAAAATCAATGGGAAAAAGTATGAGTTGCACTCTATAAATATGACACAAGAAATATCACACAAGCAAGGATGTTGTTTCAAATTATCAGCATGACAGTAGGACATATTAGATACAATATTGTCTATTGTTGCTAAATGAAGTAAAATAGTTCCACATGCATCCACAGAAGAACTTTAATAAATAAGCTAAGTGTTTTTGAATGAATCTTTTGATCGAATGATTCATTAACTCAATTACAATGACAGCATCTAAATTCAAAATACTTGTAATATAGCAGAAATAGCAATAGCAGTATGTTTGTATGCTATTAAGAATCGCTTCATCATTAGGTTTATTTCTGTTGTTTTAACAAATGGATTGAATGAATGACTTAATAATGACTCGCTCATAAAGGCAGCCACTTGTCGGCACTTACTATGCTGTAACCTTCAGGAAAGGTCACTGAAAGATCATAACAGTGTGTTATATATATTTAATGTATGAAGCATTAAAAAATGTTATGAACCAACTTTTTTTCTAAAAGATACAATTTGTTAGGATTATCTCATGTCCTTCACTGACCAACTGTCAATGTTTTGAGTGTAGAGAAGACAAGTTCAAAAAGTTCAACAAGTTAAACTTCCTCTTAGGAAGTGTGCCTTATTACCCTCTCTGTAACTGACTTTCCACTGTACTAATCTTAAAACATACCATTCAAAAAAATAACATTAAATTCACCCACGCACATATATCTCATAAAACCCATAGAGCTGTCTTTAAAATGTCTGTATGATTCTGTAAACAAGAGATAATCCATTTAGCATTTCACAGTTTGACCATTTTGTTTCAGAAATGTCTTGAGTCTGATATGACAGCTCTGCAGCGTGTCCTTTCTCCTCCAGGCTTACCCCTGACCCAAATTCTCATCCATGGAATTTCTATAATGTTCATGTATTTGGGTGAGCAAACTATTACAGTACATTTGAAAATGGATTAGCAGGACCATGGCTGGGAATGGATGGGAGGAGGAGGGGTTGTTTTTTGGCATAGGCAATCAAACAGGAAATACAAAGTGTGTTCAGTCACAGCCTCATCACGTACCACATCTCATCATGTCTAACAACTGTATCATAATCCACTGAGGATAGCTCTTTTAGGACAGCACTCGGCCTCAGTGGTGTCTTTGCTATCTGAGAGAAAAGCTAAGGGTTTTTTTTTTTTTTACTAGAGATTCTGTTGTCATTTCAGTGTACATGAAAAGTAAGGAAAGAATACAGAAAAGGAGAATCAAATCAAATGAACTAATAAGTGTTATAATGTATTAACTGTGGTTACAATTATTCATGAGATTGTACTATGCATTATAAAGTGCAGTAATGCATTAAAACTACTTTTATACTGCATTATACATAAAGGCTTTAAGTAAAGTGTTACCCAATATTTTATTAAAATTGCTTGACTGTTTATTATTAATATAGCCAAAACTTTTATTTTGCAAAAGCAGTCATGTGGTGTGACCAAGCAGAAACAAGAGTAAAAGCCATAACATCAAAGACATATGGTATGACCAACATGTAAAACATGAATAAAAACCATGAAAAGTCATGTGGTGCGACCAACATGCAGAAACATGAATAAAAACCATAAAATCAAAGCCATGTGGTGCGACCAACAAGCAAACATGAATAAAAATCCTTAAATCAGAGTTATATGGTGCGATCAGCATGCAGAAGCAAAAATAAAAACTTTAAAACAGGAAATGATATCATAGAGAGGGCCCCTGCAGACCCTCATGATTGTGTCTTAAGGTTAATCTCTTAATAAATCAGATAATTTGAGAACACAATGATAGTTCAGGTTGTAGAATGTTATGTTGTACAACCCTCATCCCAAAAAACATAATGATACTTTTGAAATAATTTAATATAATTTTTTAATTAAATAATGATTAAGTACACTCACATTTTTACTGACCCACAAGTCACTGTCACCAAGTAAAAATGTAAGGCAAAAATGACCAGGGTAGTGGCTAAACTACCAAGCTGAAGTCAAAACTTTCAAGCAGGAGCATATTTGCCACACAGCTTGGAGCAGTGTGACTGATTGTCATATTTGAATTCTTCGGAAGTAAATTGTTGGCTGATACAAGGCAAAGCTGTTGGCAAAACATCTAAATTTTCAGCATTTCCGTGTTTACATTTTTAGCAGCGAGTCTGGAAAGCTGGAACAGTAGCTTGGAGGGCCTGAACCTGAGCCAAAGCAGCACAGATTGCTGTGAACATCATTTACGAGACGCATGATTCTCCCATGCACTTGTACAAGAAGAGTCACCCATGAATATTTATGCTGTGTAGATGCACCATAACGTTATATAATTTAAAAATGGCTGTTGCATTGTGGACAACAGGAGCAGGGATGGTGGTTCTGGAAAGTGTGTGTCTTAATTAATCAGAAAGGCTGGATGAGGAAATTTTGGGCGAGGCGAAAAAGTCCCTGGGTGACCATCGTGTGAGATAGGACTCAAAGAGAAAAAAGACTAAAGAGACATCTGGAGAGATGAGAGGCTTGACAGAGAGAGATGAGAACAAAAACTGGGATGAAGAATAATAGATGGACGGGAAGCTGGAAGTAGAGACAGCTCAGAACAGACGGGAAATGAAATGCAACAGGAGTGAGAGGGATCAGGAAAAGGTTCATGCAGCAAAGATGTGGAACAGAGAGAGCTATATAATGCACACTGAAAAAAATAGAACCATTTTCACTCACAAATAGCTAGTAAATTTCACAGTTAATTAAAATGAAACAGCAAGTAACTCACTGGACTAAATGAACAATTTTGAAGTAGACAAAAAAAAAAAATTTGTAAAACATACTCCAATAATCTTTGGTGGTAGGAGAAAGAAAGAAAGAAAGAAAGAATGAATGAATGAATGAATGAATGAATGAATGAATGAATGAACGAACGAACGAACGAACGAACGAACGAACGAACGAACGAACGAACGAACGAACATATCATATATCATAAATTTATGATGATGAATTTATATCATGGGATGCATCTCACTGTACTGATGGATGTAAAAGTCTTTAAATTATGTACATGAGATGCCCTCTGTCCATCAAGATGAGAAATCTATCTGCAGATGAATGAAAGAAATCAAGCACAAAGTGTATGGAGAATTACAGTTCAATCATTATTTATTAATTCATTGCTCAGTGACATTATTTGATACAAAATCAGAAATGTAAGTCAAGTCTAGAATACACTCCACAACTTTTAAATTCTGAAGATTTGAAAACACTAGGCATCAAAAAACAAGCCTTTCTTTGTAAACGTAGTAAAGCAATGCAGCCATTTAAGAGAAAAAGACAAGAAGAAAACCTCCCTCTGCAGCTGTCATCTAGAACCCAGTTTGTGACTGTGAAGATGACAAAGAGTCATGAATGTTTGCTATGAATGGTGGGATGGTTTGTTTGTATGGTGAGGGTCATCTGAAGTTCTCCATGTGTGAAGAACGACGAATCCAGTGTAGAATTTCTTCTGAATCTCCAGTCTTCAGTCAGCAACATACCAGCCTGTGAACGACTTGCCTTCTGTCAATAAACTAAAGCCATTTTTGTAGCGTACTTCCTGCTCCCCACAACATCTCTCCCAGCAGTCAGGCTAAAGACATGAATGACACCAGCTAATTAATCAAATTCTAATACATTCACAAACACAGGCAAGCCAAAATCACTGACTTGTCTTTCACAAGTTTCACTGAGACATCTGCAAGAGCCCAGAACGAAGCTGGTTCCACAAGATGCGTAACTGAGGCGCTACATTAAGTGACAACGCAAACAAATATCACAGTTCCAAACCTGAGGGAGGGATGACAGCGTGTTCGGCATCTGTTGTGATGACTTAACACTTGGTGAAACCATATGGTGATTCACACATCACTAAGTGTCCACACTGCAGTCAGAAGATAGTGTATAATTACCAAGAGCCCAAATGAAAGGTTTGCAAATTACCACATTTCCCTCAGTGCTGGTACAGTAAGTAATGAGAGTGTGCATGCAGAGGCATCCAAGTGATACAAGTAAGACAATGTTCCTGCCCAGCTACTTGTGTGGAGGTGGACAGGAGTGGCTAATTGCTGTGTTATTGGCCCAGAATGAACATAATACTTAATTAGACCTTTTTGCACAAGAATAAAAATGAAAAAGTTGATTATATTAAAATTTTAGAAAAGTATATAAAAATACTACTGATTAATGTAATATTGAGTTTAGTAATTTTTTGTTGTTGTGCTGGTCGTCTTCAACTTATAGTGACACCTGGTGGTGTGGATGTACAGTAGCATAATACAAAAGCATTGTAGAAATGCTTTGTTCAGAACAGTTCACCCAAAAAATGAAAATTTGCTGAAAAGCCATCCAAGATGTAGATGAGTTTGTTTCTTCATTGAAACAAATTTAGAGAAATTTAGCATTACTCCACTTGCTCGCCAATGGATCTTCTGCAGTGAATGGGTGCCGTCAGAATGAGAGTCCAGACAGCTGATAAAAAACATTACAATAATCCACAAGTAATCCACATGAATCCAGTCCATCAGTTAACATCTTATGAAGTAAAAATGTACGTGTTTGGAAAAACCAAATCCATAATTAAAGCGTTTTAACTTTAAACTGTAGCTTCTGGCCAAAACAGACATAATAACGCTTTCATGATCTATAATAACGCTGTCCAGTCTGTTGTCCTCTCACAACTAAATCAACCAACCTATTTGTTTGGAACTGTTTTGGACTGTTTTCCCTTGTAAACAGTATTTGATCTGTACATATTTCTCTCCTGATTCAGATGAGACAACTTTTCAGTGGATAAAGCGGTAACACTTTAGTATAGGGACCAATTCTCAGTATTAACTAGTTGCTTATTAGCATGCCTATTATTAACATATCGGCTGTTTATTAGTACTTAATAAAGCACATATTCTGCATGGCCATATTCTACATCCCTAATCCTACCCAATAACTAAACTTAACAACTACCTTACTAACTATTAATAAGCAGCAAATTAGAATTTTTATTAAGGCAAAAAACGTAGTTAACGGTTTGTTAATAGTGAGAACTGGACCTTAAAATAAAGTGTGAATGAGAAAGCAATATTATGGATAGAGGACTCGTATTTTGGCAGGAAGGAATGGTTGAAGTTAAAGTTAAAAACTTCAGTTTAAAAATCTTGATGGATTTGTTATGTACAACAAAGCAGCTTTTCAATTCAAAAGACGTTTACTGATGGACTGGAGTCTTGTGGATTACTTGTGGATTGTTGTGTTGTTTTTATCAGTTGTTTGGACTCTCATTCTGACGGCACCCATTCACTGCAGAGGATCCATTGGTGAGCAAGTGATGTAATGCTAAATTTCTCCAAATCTGTTCTGATGAAGAAAAAAACTCATCTGCATCTTGGATGGCCTGAGGGTGAGTAAATGTTCAGCATGATTAAATTTTTATTAGTATTATTATTTTCTCTTTTAATGAGCATGAAATTACTGTGACAGATCATTATAAAACAGATTATTATCATTAAGCCACAGCATGATAAAGAGGGACTGTCCCAACTTTGATTCATGAATGTTACACTTGACATTACCAAATCAATTGGCTTTACTTGCTGTTCTTCTGTAAATGCTTTTGGGAATTTAGACAACCATGCAAAGTAATTACCAGAGTCAATCAAGTATGCTTAATAATAACCTCAACATTTTCTTGCTTTTGTGCAACTGAGAAAACCTAATGCATCACTGAACTGAGACTTTAAGCAAGACTTAAAGCAATACAATGGAAAATGTATTGCCGTGCAATTTTCCCAGTGCACAGTCAGCTGTGTCCAATGTGTCTACTAATACATTTCAACATTAACAAATCCACTGAAAAACTTTAATACCTCAAGGACCCAATGTACACTGTATCTACTTTTTCATTAAAGATGCAGAGGAAGATTGGAGAAATTCCAATGCAGCCAGACTGATGTGCTGCCCGGGTTCTGCCTTTTGAAGTTCAAACTATTGTATATTGTGCTTGTGCCTCTGATCACAAGTCTTAATTTACATTAATTCTACTTTAAATCATACCGTGCGGTCCAAATGTCTGAGACAGCTAGTGAAAATACTTCTATTTTGCACTTTTCTATTGTAATAGTCTATATAAAATAAAATAAAATTTGCTTAAAATCTGATGAGCCATGATTTTACATTCAAAGAGCATCTTGAGCTTCAGCGGAAGAACTTAAATTTCTCCATTTACTGTGAACACATCTTCATTGATTATTTCCCTTTTTATTTACATGACCTTTGGAGGCGTATAGCCTAAGGAATGCTGCTGAGCTGTGGTCTACCATACCGGTCAAACATGACGGACATTGTGGACGTAATGTTTGAACAGTGGAAACCATGGAAACAGAGAATCACCGCTGTGGTGTTCAGCTAGAACTCATGCAGAGAACTACATAGTTACTGTGTGTACTCAAACAAAAAGCTTTTCGTATGGGAAAAAGATAAGGTATGGGAAGCAAAAATGATGGACAGACGGACAAAAAGAAAGAAACCAGAAGAGAACAATGAAAAATTCTGGCAATTTTATGAGCCGGTAATGTGCTACGCAAAATGAAAGTGCTTTATTGGAAGGTTACTAAATGATGTTGACATTCTTCTCTTTAATAGGTGTTGAGGGGCTGTGATATTGTAATTTCACTGGTGCCTCTGGAATTGCTGTTATGAGTCATCCTTAGCATCTCTTTATGGGCTTCCCACTCACTGGCATCTCCAAAATGTGAATTCACATGTGATTGAGAAGAGCACCAATTATGTTTCATGTTTGAGTATGAGTTCTGAGGTCATGTGTGTTTTCAGGTAGTTTGTTATTGGATTCATTGCAAACCTTTAACTTTTACACATTTAGAAAAATTATAGTAATTCAGTATTATAAAGTATTTTATATAATCAGTATTTTATGTTATCCATCGTTTAATTTTTGTGATTTAGATCACAGTTACTGTGGAAGTTTGTTTCTGCCAGGGGAGTTTTCATCTTACAATTCAGTATTTTTTTCTTGAATTGTCAAGAAAAGAAATCAGAGTGTAAGATATAAACTCAAATAAGAAATATGTGCAAATCTGATTAGAAAAGTCAGAACTGTAAGATATAACCTGGCAAATTTTGAGAAAAAAGGCAAAATTTTGAGATAAATAGTCAAAATTACTACTATTACTATTACTAAACTATTTATTTATTTATTTTCCATGGTGGGGGGAGAAATTTAATTGCAAATTAAATTTAAAAAAGTCAAAATTGTGAGAAATAAACTCGGAATTGTGAGACAAAAAAGTCTGAATTCAGAGTTTATATCTCACAATTCCGACTTCTTTTCTCAGAATTGCCCATTTATATCTAGCGAGTTTTTATCTCACAAATCTGATTTTCTGATTTTTGAGACATAATTACCTTTTTCATTGACAGAAATGGGCTTCCAAAGAGTTCCACATCACCCATTGCATATATGCAAGTGGTTCATTCAGATATAATATGCACATTGAGTATCTGCCGCCTCTGCCTTATTTACTCGTTCACCTTTTCAGCTGTAGCTTATTTGGTGAAACCTTGTAATTCTTTGACTTTCTTCTGCCTCTTCATTGGATCATTATTGAGTGGAACACAGTTTCATGAATCAAAGTGCTGTTCATTTCTTGCTATATTGGAAATTCTTTTATTACAGAAAGTGCCAGCGCAAGCTATTATTTTGGGGGTTTGTTGAATGGATCTCTATACTAGCAAGATGATGTGTGTTGTAAAGCAGTGTCCTCACTGAGATATTTGTAAAGTGTTGGTCTTTGCGACTGTGGCAGCATACTAAAGCAGTGGTACAGAAAAATGCTTGTGCTGAGTCAGCTCACACGGGTGTGTATGTGTGTAGCATGGACTTATTTGAGATTTATGATTATGCAGCACTTTGACAACTTCAGAAAAGGATGTTTATGCATATTTGTGCAAAGAAGAGTTGAGGAAGAGAGATTAATGCCCCAAAGCAAACGCAATGTGCATTAAGTGCTAAACTGTATCAAATTTAATTGTCATTTTGCCCTGGGGAAGATCTGGAATCAATCAATCAATCAATCAATCAATCAATCAAGGTGCAGTGTTTAAAGGAATAGTCCACACAAAAATGAAAATTTGCTGTAAATGTACTCACCCTCAGGCCATCCAAGATGTAGATTTGTTTGTTTCTTCAGCAAAACAGATTTGGAGAAATTTAACATGCTCACCAATGGATCCAACTTGTAGGCTGTACAAGTTATAACTTGAATGGGATTAAACCAATCTAAAGAGTTGAACTGAATCTTGTATAAAGGGCTTGTATTTTGTCTGGAAGCAATGGTTTGAAGTTAAAAACATATTAATTATGGTTTTGTTTGTTATAAACATACAGGTTTTCACTTCACAAGACATTAATTGATGGACTGGAGCCATGCGGATTACTTGTTGATTATTGTGATGTTTTTATCAGCTGTTTGGACTCTCATTCTGACGGCACCCATTCACTGCAGAAGATCCATTGGTGAGCAAGTGATGCTAAATTTCTCAAGTGTAAAAAGGCCCACAGATTTTAACCAATATTTTGGTCCAGATGTGTGAATGGTATCCTATCTTAATAGCAAAACATAGAAAGCTGTTGCTTTTGTGAACAGCGTGTTGTTTTTGCTAACCCTTTAAGATCTCTTCTGAAACTATATCTAAATCTAAAAAAAAAAATTCTGTAAAAAGAGGAGAAAGGTTTTTTTTAAAGCAAAGTCTTTTAATTAGTTTTCCATTTAATCCCATACTGTCTAGGATAAACAATAAAGGCATTAAAGAGATCTAATTTGTGATTTTAATTTCCTATGGGAAGTAGGCTACTGGGCAGATAAATCTGGACAGATAAATACAACTTTGGTGAATCAGCTTATCAGTCAACTTTAAAACAGCTCTAATGATAAAGTGACTTATCACACTGCATCATTCAGTTATGTCACACAAGCCAAACAATATTACACAAAGATCCTGCCCTGCAGCTTAGTGTTTGTGTTTAAATTGTTCTGGATATTGCTTCCTTTATTGACTAGCATATATCATAACTGAGGGTCATGACTGATAAAACTGAGCAGAAAAAAAATATTAATAACCACCTAAAGTGCATTTGTATCTCTCATTTCTTTTTTGAAACACAAATTTAACAGCCTGTCAACAGACGAAATATGATTTTGTACACCTTCCAACTGTGTCCAATGAGCAAGTAAAAGTATCTGTGAGCCAAACAGCAATAAAATATTAATTTTCTCCAAAACTGTGAAATGATGAACTATATGAATTCAAAAGCCAAGCGTCTATTCAACACTTGAGTTTTTTTGGCACATTATCACTGCAAAACCTTACACATTAACACATGGCCACTGATGTGCTTCATCCGAGATCATGATAGCTGCAACTATTGTTGTTATTTTATTAGCGTCACTGACACGATAATGAAGCATAATTATTTAGCAGCTATCAGATGGGACCGTGATAGTCGCACTGCTCATTTCAGCTTCTCTTCACACGGTAATGCTGATGCCTCTCATCAACTGCCAAAAGACAGATGACTTTTCTCTACTAATAGTCCCAGTTTCCTTTGTTAAATTACCAGACTTTGAAGCGAGAACTTTGAGGCCTTATTTAATTAACCCCACATGAGCTATGCTTGTTTTTCTGTGTGATTACAAAAGAGATGGCAGGTGCAGCCGGGAGATCACTAAGTGTTTTTGTCCACCATGCACTTTCTTTCACTTTTTCGGTTCTTTGCAGTAGGCTTACTGCTCAGACATTCCCCGCTGGCAAAATAGTAGACATACACAATGTTAAGCCTAGACATCCCGGTGAGAGGAGTGTGTCATGTAAATTTGAATCACATCAGCACAACAACACAAAGAGCAGAGAGACCGACGACCCCTCAGTAAGACGTTCCCCTACCTTTAATTTTCCACTTGACCATAAATGTGAGCAAAACATATTTCAGCTTGCAGTAACTGTTTATGCTTTTCTTTATTTTGACATGTGACATCTGAACATCAACATTTATGAGATTTATTCCATCTGAACAGGTTTAAGGTGGATTGGTGAGTGGTTTAATTGGATTTTAGGTATAAAATGTTTTTGTTTTTGTTTTATTTTGGAAATAAATTTAAATGTATACCTTACAGGTAAGACAACCCTCATAAATTATTATTATTTAATAATTAAATTAATTCATCCAAAAATTCTGAAAATTCTGTCATTAATTATTCACCCTCCTGTCATTCCAAACCCATAAGACCTTCGTTCATCTTTGGAACACAAATTAAGATATTTTTGATGAAATCCGAGAGCTTTCTGACCCTGCATAGACAGCAAAACAACTACCACGTTAAAGGCCCAGAAAGGTAGTAAGAACATTGTTAAAATAGTCAATGTGATATCAGTAATTAATGACAGAGTTTTTATTTTTGGGTGAACTATCCCTTTAACAATGTTTCATGGGTGTGTAGAAGTACATGTACTGTTCATACTGAAAATTTTCATTACAGGTCTTTCAGTATGCATGTGTACTGAATTAATACACCATTGCTTTAATGAATGCACGTGTGGAACTTCTATGTGTACAGAATGTATTTAGAAACTTCATTTACTTTAAAATTGAGAAAATCTACCAGAGGCGTGTTGTTTAATACATTTGAGACCTGTTTTCCTCAACATATATTTCAATTCAGAAATTCATGAGTATTTCCATTTTGCAAAAAGGCTTGTTCTGACATTATGTGGGTATTCGTTCACTGAAGAAGTGACGGCGTGCGAATGTACATTAAACTGATGGAGTGCAATATAATAGTAGCACAATAATACTGACTAAAATATACATTTTGCATTCCAAAAGTGAAGGAAATTCATTTGAAACTGCCAGGCCCAGTTTCAGATCAGTGAGTGTGCTTCTGAAAGTGATGAGGATGTGCTTTAACTTTATGGTGAGAATATGACGATAGAATTTTACTTTTTGGGTGAACTATCCATTTAATACACATCTATTTTCATATTTTTTGTCCCATCCATTCCTATGGTTATCACTATGTCAGTCATTGCAATTTATGTCTGTCATTGCAAGAATGATTCATTTTAACTTAAATGCTACTGATTGGCCACTGCGTTCAAAAATAAATAAAAATAAACAGTGTTTAACTAAAATTGCTCAGAGCTGCAAAATTTTTTGTAAACATAAACCTTTGATGCTCCCCTGAGCTCAAACACAATGTAGCAATTATTAAGGAATTTTAGCTCTGGTTAAGCTTTTATTATGAATTTTAGCTGTAGGAAATTCAAATATTAAAATTAGGGTTGATTTGATATGATTAATTGATATTAATCAAAACGTCAGATTTATACTTCATTAACAATCGTCCCGCGATTTGTAATATCAGTATATCTGTAACGATTTAGTTTATCTTATTTAGGCCAACAAATAGAATAAACCAAATATTACTTTATGCAAATTTATGAGCGTAGGCAACAAGATCTAAGCACATTGTTTGATCTGAAAAATTA
>JAFVLL020005343.1:0-22771 GCA_021397915.2 Tor tambroides | reverse complement strand
TTCAGGAGTGAGATTGGTTGGATGAGGGAAAGAACATTAAGGTAAGCCAATCAGAGGCAGAGTAGGGCGGGTCCATTCCTTTGCCAACAGGGGGACAAGCGCTACAGGTGACGTGACACAGATGACTCGCAGATACGACGACCAACCCCAAACCCCCCCCCAAACCCAACCCAAATATTTTTTTTAACGGATCTACACGATTCACGTGAATGACCTATTTCAAGGTGAAAACGGCGAATTTCGCCTAAAGGTGACAAGTTTGCACCCCTGAGTCTGCTTTTCAGCCCTCCAGACCGCACACTAAGATTTCAATACTAAGTGTCTTACTTTTCTGTTGCTTTGAACCAAACCAAGTGCAGGCCCAGTTTACCATCTATGACATTCTGTTGACACAGTTCAGTATGTTTAATGACTCACCTATGTGGGCATGTTTGAGCGCACCAACATCATTTGTGCCATCTCCACACATCAGCGTAACGAAACCCAGTCCCTTCAGACTAGTTATGACAAACTCCTGCACAGACAGGAAAATCAACACTGTTAACCATGCTGAACAACAATGAATATAGAGCGGGATAATTCAACTATCAAGCAAAGGTTTCTCAAACTTGTAAAGCTGACCTTCTGTTTAGGGCTGACACGAGCAAAAACTCGCACATGAGGAAGCAGCGCGTTGAGTAAACGGGGTTCATAGGTCAACCTGCTCAGTCCCTCTCCTGTCACACAGAGGTCATACCGCCTGACCAAATCTGAGACTGAGGAAGCAGGTAGAGGGAGGCACACGCTGTTGTCTATGGACACCCACTGCCATTCAGCTGCAAAATATAAAATAAACAGAGAGGTGAGGGGATTCAGTGAGATATTGATTTAAATATGCTCCTCCAGCTCAGGGACGTCACACACCTTGATTGGGGCTTTGCTGCAATATGAGTGTGTGCTCCTTCTGGATGAAATGCAGCTCTCTGGCCACATGACATGCTGTTAGAGGGTTGTCACCAGTGATCATTACAACCTGTGGACAGAGAGCGTGACAAATGATAGAAAACTATTCTTTAAAGGGATACTCCACCCCAAAATGAAAATTGTGTCAATATTCACTTACCCCCATGTCATTCCAAACCCGTAAAAGCTTCGTTCGTCCTCGGAACACAATTTAAGATATTTTGGATGAAAACCGGGAGGCTTGTGACTGTCCCACTGACTGCCAAGTAAATTGCACTGTCAAGGTCCATAAAAGTATGAAAAGCATCGTCAAAATAGTCCATCTGCTATCAGTGGTTCAATCTGAATTTTATGCGCCATTTTGAAGAGCATCCGATGGACACAAAGTGTGTACGCTATTCTCTGTCATCAGTAACGCATGGATACGCAGTTTCCGTTCAAATCAGTGTAAATAAACGTACAATACTTATCCATGCGTTACTGATGACAGAGAATAGCGTACGCACTTTGCGTCCATCGGATGCTCTTCAAAATGGCGCTACACTGACACAGAGAGAAGACGAATTGTTGAATAAATGTCGTTATTTTTATTTTCTTTGCGTACAAAAGGTATTCTCGTTGCTTCATAAAATTCAGATTGAACCACTGAGGCCAGACGGACTATTCTGACAATGTTTTTCATACTTTTATGGACCTTGACAGTGCAATTTACTATGCAGTCAATGTGACAGTCACAAGCCTCCCGGTTTTCATCCAAAATATCTTAAATTGTGTTTCGAGGACGAACGAAGCTTTTACGGGTTTGGAACGACATGGGGGTAAGTGATTAATGACAAAATTTTCATTTTGGGGTGGAGTATCCCTTTAATACAGAATTCAAATATTCTAATAAAACTATAAAAAAATATTCGGGCAAGGAACTACACAGCCCTGTGAAAGACACATTGTACATTTAATCAAAATTGAGACTGAAATCAGACCTCTAAGACTACGAATTATCATGTGACAAGTTTTGCTGGACTTTGATCAGATTCAGAAAAAATTTTTTTTTGAAAATTGATATGAAATCACTTAACTTTTAATAATAATCACGTGATCCTTCAGAAAACATGCAGATTTAGTAGTAAAGAAACAATTAGGCTATTATTAATGTTTAAAACCACTTAATATTTTTTGTGTGGAAACCCTGACACACTTTGAATGTAAAGTTCAAAAGAAAAGCATTTATTTGAAATATTTTGTAACATTACGGTCAATTTAATGTGTCCTTGCTGAATAAAAGTATTAATTTCTTTTTAAAACCAAAAAAACATTTGAACAGTTGTGCACATATAACTAAAATATATATAAATGCAACATTTATATGTATTTATACATTTTTTAAATATATATATATTCAAATATACATTATTTAGAATAAGTCTACATAATAAATATTTATAAATAAATAACAGATAATTCACTAGTGGACATAACCATTAACTCAATTAATATAAAATATATTTAACCAGTACTTTTAATGTATTAAACCGTTTCAAAACCTTTAATTTTGCCCTAATTTGTATAAATATTTTGCATTTCATTATGATTCATGATACAAATGTCAAATGCCTAAATCTAAGTGCAAATTAGTGATACTTCCAAACTCCAAGACAAACACCCACCTGTTCATACCTTTTTAAAATTATTTCTGATAGTGCAAAATTGCCAATACTATGGTGATTATACAGAAATGAACTGTTAACTAAACATGTTAACATATGGAGTTAATCCACTCACATGGTGTGAGGCCTCTTGTATCTCTCTGATAACTGCTTTGCTGTCGGTCTTGAGAGGACAGGACACGACCATGAACCCTGCAAAGCGCAGGTCACACTCCAGCATGTCACGGCTCAAGTCCCTCACCTGCGCACACAACAGACTGTGATAAAGAGCAGAGCATGTGTAAATGTGACGTTTAGCGTTTCATTCAGTGAGCGCTACTGAATACCTGCTGATGGCTCAGGTGGCCCATCTCTTTGTATCCCAGAGCGAGAACTCTGGCTCCCTGTCGAGACATTTCTCTGTGTACCTCGTCATAGCTGGCCGGACACTCAGAGAACTGAAAAACAACGATGTTTCAATATATTATTCATGACCACCAATCTACAGCACCTATTCATTCATCTGATATTATAATGCACAAAATAATTCTCACAAATTTAGGTCAAAAACTAGTAAAAGTAAGTTGTTTTTCATCTTTTTCAGTATTTTTATTCTCTATACAGATGCACTCCCCTATAAAGTTATCCCAATCATTCTAGAATAATTAATTATTTGCAATTGCAAATAGAGCGGTTAAAGTCATCTAGTGAAAAGTCCTGTATTTTTCCTACAATATATATCATAGAAAAACAAAATACCACCATGTCAGATCCCCCCCCCCAATAATGTCAACCCCTAAAAGCAATCACTTAACCAAAATAATTTTACAGGGCTTCCTTGACTAATCAGTCAACTACTTGCTCTAGCAACCAATTAAATTTAGTTTTGAAAATATGCAGTTTTCCATATACCTAGTCAGAACTCAGTGTAAAGGTTAACCCTGGGACTAATGTGTGTGAGGGAGCAGAACTAAAAAAAATGTGCATGTTAGCAGTGTTATTATTCAGTGACTGTCAGAGCTGTCACAGATCTGCAGTAAAAACTACCAGCAGTATACCAGACATATAGCTAAAGAGCAAAAGAGAAGCTCACCATGTCCTTCAGGGTCTCTGGTGCACCTTTAATGGTTGAGATATAGCAGAGCTCAGTGGAGCCCATCCGCTCATATGACGCCAGCACTGACATCCTCTTCAGAGCACTTGCGAAATGAAACCTCTGATGGATCTTCAGCCCCGGAGTCTTTATGCTGCGAGGAAACACCTTCTCATCTACATAAAGGGACAGAAACCATGTCATACATCACCAATTCAAGTGTATCTATTATGTTTTGTCAATTACTCAAAATGATTTTGACAATTGGCATAAAAATAAAGGTTTTCAATATTTTACTGACAAATAAAACAGAACATGATGAAACTGTACAAAATTAAGTAACTAAGGATGCAAGATAAAATGCTTCTCTCTACATATTGTCTGCAATATTTTCTTTAATGGTTATTTTTCCTGAAAAGGCTTTTTCCCGCCATTTCCATTATTTTCCATTTGCATTATCTTGTATTGGTAACAAGACTCCACAAGCTTTCATGTATTGGGTTGCCAGATGTCAAGAGCTTAAATCTGAGCTTTTTTTTTTTTTTTTTTAAATTGATACATTTTTTCATCCAGTGTTTTACTTAAGCTCCCCAATCTGGTAACTATGAGAAGACACTTTCTTCACTGAAGAGGGAGAGAACATAAATGTTGGAGCTTAGCAATCCCCACTGGGATATTCTACTCAAACGAAAGCTACTTAATGCCATTTAAACTTCTCAGCGATGAACTGGACTAAATCTAAACATGATCTCAACTGAATTTTTTTGTGATTGTGGTTGCTGTATAAATGCACTTATGCAACCTCTGTGCCACAATACAAAATCATTTTTGTTATTGTTTTAATAGAAAAACATTAAACTAATTTGGAATTGTTAATACATTTAAAACAAAGCTTCTTGCTTTACTGGTTCTCATAATAAAACTAGTGTGTTTATTTATATGATAGGCTAAATACAATAAATCAGAAAACTAGATGAGGTAGATTAAACCATGCGTATGATTTGATGTTCTTTTGATGTTTTTTGAAAGTACAATAATTATAATGTAAAAAAAAAAAAAAAAAATTCTCAAATGTCAATATTGTGATTCCAAATTTTGAGCAAAACAATCATGATTATTAGTTTAATCATTATTGTGCACCCCTTTGTGTAATAATCATACGTTTTGGTGAAGGGATCTGGGTTTAAATCAGACCTTTAGTGAGCGTCCAGTCTGCTGCGGTCAACATGGCCTTCTCCAGCGGATCGCCCACCAGCTGTCCATCATCTAGTGTGACCAGCGAATGACACGTTGCCACCACCCGATGAGTGTCCACTGGAATATCTGACACTGGCGTCACTTGTTTCCCATCTCTAAGGAAAAGAGGAACAGAAAGAGTCATGGATGTGCTTTTCACATTTCTAGGGTTCTCCAAAAAGGAAGTCGTCATAGTTGAGTAAACTTCAATAATGGTGAATGGAAACAACAACAAACATAAATTTTGCATTCTCATTTGATCCAACAGCAAAAGATAAAAATCACAAAATAGCATTTCTATGAGAGATTGATTATGTTGGTCAAAAAGGAGGAAAAGATGTCAAATTGAGCTCAACCATTGTATTAGAAACACTGATGCAGCCGTGTTAACTATTTTTCTGTAGTTTAACTACCTGAGTCCTGCAACGCCACGAACTACCAGGCTGTCGCTTGTCAGGGTACCAGTCTTGTCAAAACAGCAAATCTCCACTTTACCAGCAAAGGGGATTCTGAAAGGTTCTGTGCAAAACACATCTGTAAAGGAAAAATATTAGAGGATAAGTGTGAGACTTGTGAGTTTAGGTGACGATTATGTTGAATCTAGTGCAGTCACTCACAGAGTTTGGCCAGCGCTATGAGAGATGTGTTAACAGCCAGTGAGAGCTCTATGGGTAATTCAGGAGGCACTACTGATGTGAGGATCAGAGTGCACTCCAGAAACAGCTTATACTTGTTTCTGCTTGGGTCCTTTGTCCCTGAAAGACACAGAGAGTGAAGGATGAGACAGCTGATACGCAATATGTAAAGCGCCTCTAGGACAATAGCATAAAACAGTAAAAACTTTCATATCACGTATGTACAAATAAAACATAAGCTACCACTTTTGAAATAAATTAAAACTTTTATTCAGCAAGGACGAATTAAATTGATCAAAAGTGAAAATAAAGACATTTATAATGTTACAAAAGATTTCTATTTAATGCATCACAGTTTCCAACAAATTATTGAGCTATTTTCATCACTGATAATAAGAAATGTTTCTTGAGCAGCAAATCAGTATTTTAGAATGATTTCTGAAGGATCATGTGACACTGAAGACAGGTGAAATGATGCTCAAAATTCAACTTTGACATCACAGGAATAAATTATATTTTAAAACCTGACATAATAGAAAATAGTTATTTTAAATGGTAACAATATTTCACAATATTACTATTTTAATGTATTATTTATTAACTAAATGTAGCCTTGGTGAGCATACGAGACTTCTTTCAAAAGCATAAAAAAGTCTTATCAAAAAAACTTTTGTATAGAGTATAAGAGACATACACAAAAAAAAAACAAACAAAAAAAAACAGTAAATGAGTGAAACAAATTTGTTACTGCAAAATGAATGAAAATGTGCAAAACAACACATTTACAAAACTGACTAGTCACCTTAAAGCAGTTCACACAAGAAATATTCCTGAATTCAAAAACCAACTAGACATTATGCAACTGAACGGAGCAGAACGCAGAAGGTTTGAGACTGGTGTAAAAAGCTGAAATACTGAACTTATCTCAAAAGTAATTAAGCAGTAATTAACAGGGATAAATTCTCTGTTGAAAAAACACCCTTAAAAATCTTAACTCTTAAAAATGTTTGTACAACTTGCCAAACTTAACCACCCACCCCTCCCTATAAATGGAGATTTGCAGATGAATATGACTCACCTTCAACCCAAACATATACAGCTGCTGCAATGGCAAAAACCAACAGGAAGAGGATGAAGATAAATGTCTCCAGGTTGTTGGCTGTTACCCTCTTCACACCAAACAGAATCGTTCTTAATAATTTGCCCTAAAAACAAAAACACCAAAGGTTTAGTCATGTCTCAAACACAAAACTGAAAGAGAGCATTGAGACTTATTTTTCCAACCCCATCCACGATTCAAGCCCCTCACCTGAGAAGTGTAGAACCCTGTCCGCAAAACATATGCAACACAACCATTGTCTACAGCTGTGAAAAGACAGAAAAAGAGGGAGTATAATTACATATACATATTTTAAACTCACCTTTAATCATTTAAAACAATTAAGATAAACTGGGCATTAGAGCTAAAGCAAATGTAAAGGTTCTTGAGGACCAATCACAGCTGTGAGTACTAACGTTTCAGTCCTGCACTGGCTCGGAGAGGCGGGCTGTGCTGAACCACTTTGGTGCCTCCTGAGATGATGTGAAGACGGGAGTCTGTTTGCAGGTCCAGGATCCTGTCAGGGTCCAGGTCCTCTACAGGCTCCTACAGACACAACATAGCCAATCAGAGACAGCAGATCGTGCTGCTGATTCTGTGGAGAGAGCAGCCAGACGCACCTTCATCTGAGGTACAGACTCTCCCGTGAGCATGGCCTCATCCACAATGCAACGGCCTCTCAGTAGCAGCACATCACAGGGCACCAGGTTATCCTGAGGAGAACGTCCTGTGATGACATGAGAATAGATGCTCATTAACATGCTCGCAAATATTAGATTTACATTTCGGTTTTTATTAGATGGATGAAGTCAGTACTAGGTGTAGTAATCTAATGCAAATACATTTAGATATTTTGAAGCATGTCTCAGATGTAAAAATATTTTTGGGCCACTGTATGCTAGATTCCATGATATTCAGAATCCATGAAACTCACCAACTGAGATAATGTCTCCAGGAACTAGCTCATCACTGGATACAGGCCTCCATTTTCTGTTCCGATAGACCTGTTACAAATGAAAAGAACTCAAATTATCCATCTAAGTCTCTGTTTATTAACCAATCAATAAAGCAAGAGAGGGTGTGCTATATCTTGAAGACAGTCACAGCCAATAGGCATCGTTTAACATGAAGCGCTGAAGTTCAGCCTATTACTTTTATAAAATAGTTAGTACATAAAAACCTATTTTATTAAGCATATTCTTTGAGGACCATACTTTTGATAAAATACAGTTCCCTAACAAGCAAAAAATAACAGACGTTTTTCTATATATTGTAGCAGTGCTTATATGTGACCCTGGACCACAAAACCAGTCTTATTTGTAGCAATAGCCAAAAATACATTGTATGGGTTAAAATGATTGATTTTCCTTTTATGCCAAAAATCATTAGGACATTAAGTAAAGATCATGTTCCATGAAGATACTTTGCAAATTTCCTACTGTAAATATATCAAAACTTCATTTTTGATTAGTAATATGCATTGCTAAGAACTTCATTTGACAACTTTAAAGGCAATTTTCTCAATATTTAGATTTTTTTGCACCCTCAGATTCCAGATTTCCAAATAGTTGTATCTCAGCCAAATATTGTCCTATCCTAACAAACCATACATCAATGGAAAGCTTATTTATTCAGCTTTCAGATGATGTATACATCTCAGTTTTTGAAAATTGACCTTTATGACTGGTTTTGTGGTCCAGGGTCACATGTGTTTCTATATTGTGGTTGACGTCACAGATGGCACACTGTATTGACCAATCAGAAGACAGAACCAGCACTAGACAAACATGGGCATTTAACTACAGCTGAACCAACTGGATCTGGAAGCTGAAAGTCACTGCAGGTACCTGGATCATGTAAGGTTTGTTCCCCATTCTGCGGATTTCTGACATGTTCCTCATCTGCTGCTGCACCAGAGACGCTTCAAACGCCACAAGCATAAAGAGCGTAAAGACACTGTAGTACCAGTACTCATCCAAACACCACAGACCCACACAAAACACCTGCAGGGGAACAAAAACGTACAGTTCATACCACACTCTCAGGCTGGTGTTTCACAATCCTGGACCCAGGATGTATATGTGGTAAAAAGCCTTCAGGACCACGATTGAGAACCACCGCCATTAGACGATGATGCATTTCTAGTATACCAATGCATTTCTAATCAAACCACATGCTCTGCAGACGAACCTGGAAGACAAAGAAGGGTGCTGTGGCTCTCTCCTTGAAGAGCTCCAGGAAGTCAGGCACCACCATCTCTGCCCGGTTGGTGCCATAGCGCTTCTCTGCGGCCCGTAGCTGATCCTCCTCCTGATAGCCTCTCCAGTTTTGGAAATGACTCAAAGGAAAGTTGATTGGAAATGCCACTGGCAGAAAGCATTTCTTCTCCTTGCTGTCATACACATAACAGATCTTCTGGAACTCAAAGGACAGGATTTCTGCTCCATCCTCATCCTGCACAAAAAAATGAGACATTACATAAACATTTTTCATCTGTTATAAGCTAAAATTAGGCTTTCCACACCCTTGACCAAGAAATTATCATGGCTTTTCCAGTTGTTCATGATTTCCAAAGGACATTGTATCTAAATATTGGAAAATCTTAGATTTTTAAAAAGGTTTATTTCCAGGCCTGACAATCTTGGTTTTTGAAGCTATATGACTCTGACACCTGTATAATAACATTTGAGACCCTGCAAAGCATCATACCACTACAAAAATTAGATATGAATATTAAAATAGCCATTATTGCATTATTTCATTTAATACTCTGATTGTGTTAATTTTTTTTAAGTTTACATTTTTACTTCAATAATATGAAACTTGATTTGACTTTTGAAGTACTTGCTATATTAACACACATTAAAAAATGTGAATGTGATTACAAAAGACTAAAAATAGTCACACAAGTATGACCCCTAAATGAAGAAAACACCAGGAAAAAAGAAGATCTCACCTTATCCCTCAGAAGAGGCACCAATTCAGCTGAACCATTGTTGGGTGTTGGTATAACTTTTGCAAATGTAGCTTTGGCTGGATCAGACTGTTGAAAATATAGTTGCATAATTACAGTCAGCTTACTGTGCAAAATTATGAGATGTCCCGAACGTACGGTTGGACTTACTAAGTGCAGTCAAACCAAGCCAATAAATTCAAACCACTCAAATGTGTTGGTCATTCAAAATATTATTTATAGTCTAGTCAGTGTTTATGTTTTTATCACATGTTTCACCTTCGAGCAGGTGAGCCAGCAGTGCGCGTGCACGGACCAGTAGCCAGAGAGCACTGTCAGGACGTGCGCGATCCCGAGAGCGGCGAGCGCCAGCAGGCCGGCCTCAACGTACTCCGCAGCCCCGTAAACCCCTAACCACGTATATAAGCAGCCCGGGTAGAGGACGAGAAACGGGAACACCGTGCCGTGCAGAACGCGTGGCCTGCGGCTGTGGAGAGACACTGATCTCACCAGCTCATCGCTCGGCGCGCGCGGCCCATCAACGCCGTCTGCGGCCATATTTGCCTCTTTTTTAGCTTCATCCATCCTAAAGTGTGCCTTCCTCCGTCGACCCTCCTACTCTCCACCTCCTCCTTGCAGGCGCTGATGGTAAAAAGGCAGCTTCGCACCGGCCTGTTGTCTGCTCACTCTACAGATTTCTGAAAAATTTCAGACACATCCGACAGCTTCCGCGTACGCAAGCACGTACGCCGGTGACGCAATTTCCGGTACATGTCTGCCTGGAGATTTTTCGGATTGACAGAAAATATATGGATAGGATATAAAAGATGTCAAATAAAAGAAATATATATACATATTGCACGATTATTTACATTATTAGGGAAGTTCTATATACATAAATAAAATGGTCTAGCTCCGAAACACTGTCTTACTTAATAAATTACTTTAACCGTAACAATTCCCATAAATGTAAACGCAAAAAGGCTAGAACATGTAACGATATTACATTCAATTAAATGTGTTAATATCTAAATGCCATTTTCTATTTTTTAATTTAAACTAATTTCTTACATCTCTTGAGTGTCAGGGGTTTTGACACTAAAAGTTTTTGCCTCTGATGGCACATAAGCTGCTTTCCTCTTGTATGAATGACTATATGACGTTTTTATCTTGTATATTTTAACTCGTATTGCTGTTTATTTTAATATACTGTAACTTGTGTAGATAGTATATTACAGGAAAACTTAATGTTCATTAAAATGAATAAATTAATCAGTAAAGAAAACCGTTTTAGCAGCACAGAAGTATCGCTGGTTAGCTTTTTCTTTGAAAACAAAATATGACAAAGAAAAAGTAGAGAAAATGTTACTTTAAGAATTGCGTATATTCGAAGCCACGCCCATTCTTTCAAGCTACCAGCTATACGACCAATAAGATTAGCGTACGCGTAAATATTGACCAATAGAATTCCTCCAGCGAGGGCGCGGACGTTCCTTTTGCACACGTGCATGATGTGATGGTAACCTTCACGAGAACGGAGTGAAAACGAATGTGTTCAAGATGTAAGTAGTTCTGACTGACAGCGGTGTGTTAAATACTTGTTTTACATGTTGTGTATTACACTTGTCATTCTTACTCTGTAATACGACGACAACAGCCTGATAGAAAGCCAAGCTTAGTTTCAACTCCATTAGCTACATTGATCAGTGAATTGTAGGAACTAGAATGTGTATTGTGTAATAAAATGGCCCTGACGAACTGATATTAAAATGGTTTGCTGTCCTTGAACGCCTGTCCGTCATATTAGCATTGCTTCTAACCTGCACTGTTGAGAATCCATTGTAATTTACACGTAGGCTAATTAAATGCATATTAAACTGTATTATAACAGGGAGGCGGCAATGGCCATCACAACCAAATACTGCCAGAAGGAGCTGGAGGAATATGGTACCTGTGTTGTTTCCCATCCAGCATCATGGCAAGAGAAGTGTCTAGACCTGAAGCTGAGGGTGGCACAGTGCACTTCATCACAGTATGTCCACATATCATGCTCTCACACCAATGCATTTGCATTCTCTTTGCCATGCAAAGTTGTTTATTCTTATTTCACAAATCACAACTTGATCTAAATGTGTTCCTTCAACACATTAAAACGGTGTCGTTTTACCATGTGTTTATTGACTCAGATTTAGATCTGTGACAATACATTATAAAAATATAATAATTTAGTAACAACATATTCAAAACCCTAATAAAATTTAGTGTACTTGTTTAAGAAAAAGACGACAATGTCATTGAAGATCAAATATATCTTTGACGTTTTATTAATTTGCTTAAGACATCAAATCAAGCTAATTAATCACTTGGGAAAAGAATCATTTATATTTTTATTTCCCATCAAACTGTATTTATTTATATTGTTTTGTTTTCCCCAAAAAGTGAAAATATATTTATTCTAATTAAATTAAAAATATTATATGTAAATATTTAAATGTGCATGTTATACATAAAATGATGGTTCTGAAATATTAAGAAGGCTTTTTTTTCAAAAATGGTTACATTTGTAATTTATACTTAATGCTGTTAAACACAATGCATCATTTGAGATGTAATGCAATTATACTGTGGTGGAAATGTTCATGACTTTCTGTAAAAGTGCCTATTCAAATTTTATGAATTACAATTTTCAAAAAATAAAGTAAAATACAAATCCACTGTTAGACATTGTTAGTAGACACATTAAATACCTAGTAAGAGTGGAGTAGTTCATTTAATTGAGTTTATTTTCTAAAAGCCGACAGGGCAATTTTCCTATAGCTGATGGCTGATGAAGCACCTAGATATTGGTATTATATTTCTTATGTTTTCCTCCTGTTTTTCTTCTCAGTGCAGTCCAGTGATAAGGAAGATCCGAACAGACTGTGCTGGTGAGTTTTCAGTGTTTGAGCGCTGTCTGCGGGAGAACCAGAGCTCTGCTGAAGCGTGTCAACCTCACCTCACGCGTTTCCTTGCCTGTGTTGAGACCGTCAACCTTTCAGGAATAGGTAAGCACTAAAGTCTGCGTTTCTATAACTGAATGTATGACTAAGTACAATGAATTAAAATATTTATAAAACTTTCTTCCAACAGCAAATGCTGCGCCGCAGCCCACATAGATGTTTTTGTCACTGTTCTGGCTAATGAGGACAATACCACAGGTGTTTTATACTCCGTACTGGGAATAGATGGACTGTGGAAAAGTTTATTATTTTTGAAGAACTGTAACACACAAAAGAACAAAAACAAACCTCAGTCTTTTTTCCAAACTATTCAACGTGATGCTTTATTCCTGTTTTTTTTGTTGTTGTTTATGGAACCTTTCACACTATTTATAAGAGAAATCATTTTTAAAAAATTTCCATGATATTAAAACATGAAGTTGCAATAAAATATGCATTTCTCTTTTTGTCTCTATAGTTCTCTGCCCTTTTGTAGATTGAGTGTCCTGTTTTAGCAACATTTTACCAAAAAGCACCGTTGAATCCATCATTTTTTATTTTTTTAATAAACAAATATGAAATTCTACTGTGACAATCTACCTGTAGTGGACTCATAATGAGAGATATGAAATTACATTTTTAAATGAAAAAAACAAAAACAAAAAAAAAAACACTTAAATCTGCAATCTAAATATTATTGTTACTAATATTTATGTAGTACTAATAGTTAATTAAAATGAATATTAATAAAATAGTAAAATTAAATAAAATATAGTAAAAAATGTAATCATAATGAATTCTAGATGAACATGCTGTTCTCTCTTTACCATATTTGATTGTTGCAAGAGAATTTGTTTGTCTTAATTTTATTAAGATTTTTAAAGTAGCTTCACATGTCCTTGAAACATGAACTATTTTTGGATGTAAATGAATTGCCTTCAGTGCAATGGAAACATAATTATATATGTAACATAATTATATAAACATAAAAATATATGTTTGTTTTTAGTTAAGATGCATGTTGCATTAACGTGAAATTTAGGTTCAATACGCAGGTTCAATACATTTCTAATGGGTTTTTCTGTTAGTCGTCATTTGGATGTTTCTCTTCTTACCTTGGCGTCAGTGTATAATATTAAACCAAAGAATGCAGGCATGTAATATCTCCCCCTCACATGTCCACCGGTTCCCTGCGTCCAGGAACAAAAGCCTGCAGGGAGGCATTAGATTAGGGCTGCTTTGCCTGCTGGTTAAACTGGAGGGAGGACACGGGTTTTGAACCTTTGACCACCGAGCTAAACAGACCTTTCATTTGGTCCATTTATCAAAAGTGGAACAAAATGTAACACTTTTACCAGAATCGCATACTTAGAGTGCATGAGCCATAAATCACACAGTGTTTGAAATGACGAGTTATATTGGAAAACCGAGAACACCCTACACAAAAAACACATTCACTGAAAGTGATCACGCTAAAGGAAACAGAAAGACGTACCATTCATCTCCCCATCAACAGCTGTCATCACTGCAGTCCTTTAAAGAAATATCACACCACTTTAAATGAAACAGTCCAGCATCACAAAATGCTTCATGAATATGTGAGCAGTTGATTTACCAGCAACTCATGTCCAGTGTACTAAAACTACATGTCAGTTTGTCAGGTTTTTAGAAGGTTTTCATAAGCAGATGGTGATCATGTAAGTCTGCTGTACATTCTTCAATATAAATAATACGTTTCACATATACAGTGTCTCATGCTGCAACATAAATATTTCAATGCTATTGTTGCCGTTAAAAATAGTCAATAAGAACATAATGAGTTAAAAGAAGTGAAGTAAATAACTACACGTATAACAATAGTGCTAATTACAACAACAGTCATGTGACCAACACATTTAGTATATTACAATAAAGCACAAGTGTACACATCCTGTAACATTTAGGGGGTATTTTTAATACTTTGTGCTGTTTTTCTTGTCGGCACTAAAGCGATGTCATATTTATTATCAACCCTGTAACTGTAAGGCTAACTAACCCTGTAACAGCAATAACCCTGATTATTTCCTCATCTCAGTTTGGAGATTAGAGCACATTCCTACATTTTACCTGATGCCTAACCATCTAAAACCTACAGTCATTGTTGCTGCAGAAAAATTCAAGGCCCTTGACAGTTTTCACATCTCACTTTTTTATAAGAGGAAATCTACCCTGTGTCCAAAACCTGAAATTAGAATTAAAAAATCTCTTTTGTGGTTTGGTTATTTGAAATATTAAATTACATGATCATTTTCCATATTTGTCAAACCTAGCTTTAATGTGTGTTTTGATAGTGTTGACTGAGCACTGTGGTATGTGAGCCTCCTTTGCTCTATGAACCCTGTCAAGACTCCCTCACTAATATTTGCTTTGAGAAATCCACTTCAGCTTTGACGTTTCATTATTTTGTGGTTTCACATTTTCTTTTGAATATTTTGTCTCTTTAATTGTGTAATGCACAGTTAAGGCGGCTTGGAGAAAAAACACAAAACACTACGTCTCTGTCTGAGAAACTGACAAACCTACCAAATTAAATTACTTCAAAGAAAATACTGCACTAGCTGTCAACATTTTTCATTTGTGAAAAGAAAAACTTAATTTGTGTTAAAGGTGCACTCAGTATTTTATTTTTTTTCATAATTTAAAGAGATTTACACATAGTACTTTTGAAAAATAATGTACTAATATACATTAACATGAAATGAAGATTCATAAAAGCTATTTTACATTTTCTACATTTTTTATACTTTCTGTGTTAATTTTAGTTAGAGTAATTTAGTTGTGTGTTTTAATATGTCTGTATTTTTAACTTATTTTAGTTTTTTTAGTACGCCAAGTTAAACTAAATTAAAATGAGAAATAGTTGCCTTGGCATCTAGAAAGAAAACTGTTTTTTTTGTTGTTGTTTTTTTGTTTTTTTCCAATTAATGTTTTAAGTCATGAAAACTTTATGCTTTTAGTTTTAATTTTCTATAATAACCTTGCTTTTTTGTTTGTGATGCTGCATCCACACCACTAGGTGTCAGTGTAAGTCCAGCACAACTGCTATATTGGTCAGCTCAACATACAAAAACTGAGTGCACCTTTAATAAACAGTTTCTTTGCAAGAAATATTAATGTAGACTTGACTTACGCCAGCATGCTAGACTCTTTTGGTTATCACGTTAGCTTTAAATAAAAACTGATTCCTATTGGCAAGGCAATAAGGAGTGATATGAAATTGAATTGGGCTGTGTCTGCAATCACCCCTATACCCTTTTATAATGTACTATTTGAGGAGACAGCCATTTGTAGTGATGTCCAACACTCACTTGGTTTCATTCGCTCATTCAGTAGACTAAAGAGCTGCAGTGATGACGTATTTTTGCAGACCTATCCAGAAGTTCGCATCACCCTGGTTCCATCGCCAAAAACAAGCTCCGTGGCCAACAAAAGTTTAGGATTCTTACACGTTTTGTTCATGATAATCTTCTCAAATGAACACAACTTTTTATGAATTTTGAATTCTAAATAAACTGGCCAAAGTATAAATCTAAAAAAGCATCTTGCCTAAAAGTTTGAGTTAGCAATTATAAAATCAATGAGGCTATGAAAGCAACTATTTAAACCCAAATGTCCCATTTAGCCACTCATTAACAACTGCCTTTTTCAAGTCACTTAGTGAGGTATCACTGATGTAGAATAAAATGTGAAAATATTTTGCGCTTGTGTTAACCACAGACCTCATTTCAGGCATTTTACCAAAAAAAAAACATTCAAAAAACCCATTGACTTCAAGACAGTTGAACCAGAAGTGCTAAAATAATAATTAGTTTCTGGGTTTTGGCTTGCAAAAATGTCACTGCTATAGTGAATGAGGGTATTAGAGGGCGATTTCGGATACAGCCTTGATCAGTTTGTTAGTTGTGCAGTGAGCAGAGGGTGAGGTAACACGTACATGTCATGAACAGCTGCCCGTTAATGTCTGTTACGCACTTATGACTGTCGCAAAAATGATACAAAGCGAAAAAAATAGTGCATATGTATGATATAAAACATGTTTTTCCAGTGAATTCCCATTCTGTCCATGTCAAATTGAATTTTTTTCTTGGTTTGGTTGGTTAGACTAAGATACGATTGAGGGATTCAATTAGATTTGACGATAAAAGACGCCTCCAGTGAGACTTGATCTATTTGCTGCCCCCTGCAGTGGTGGAGGAGCGCTTTAGGTAGGTGGAACCAGGGTCATGAGGTAAAGTAGGAGTTTTGCATGGAGTAGAGGCGATCAATGGGATTTCCTATCCGCCCTGCCAGAACTCCACCCTCGGCAGTCGACAAGAGACAGTCTCCGAGATGACTGAGGCTTCCATCGCTGTCCAAGTCATGGAAAACTGTCTCTGAGTCTGAAATGAAGTCAGTGTTCAAAATACAAACAAACATTTCAGTTAACTGAAAAAATTACCAATGCTGAACATGAAGCAGTAGGAGATCCTTACCGTAGGAGTGCATCTGGTCGGGGCCGAGCTGTGGTGGTGTGAGCCCGTGTCGGAACTGCTCACTACCGTATATGTTCGGATCCAAGGCCAGCAGTTGTTGGCGTGGCAGAGAGGAATATGAGAGCAGCCCGTCCAGTCCGTGACTGCTGGAGCCATCTGTGGAGAGACAGAGCAGAGTTCACACCTTTCATCAAGCCATTTCACACAGTTGTCCGTTCACTCTGCCACCGGTCCTTGTCTTACCCTCACTGTCATCGTTACTCTGGCGCCCCCCTCTGCTCGGGCCCCTCCTGGTCCCGCCCATCTGCTCCTGTTCTTGCTGTTGCTGCTGCTGCTGTTGTCTGCGAGCGATCTTCTTCATCTGAACTCACCAAAACAACAGTTTATTGACATCCCCTGCTCCTGGAACAACATTCCCATCTATTAGATACTGTACATGACCCTGGACCACAAAACTTTAAGTTGTTTTAAGTAGCACGGGTATATTTGTAGCAATAGCCAAAAATACATGGTATTGGTCAAAATTATCGATTTTTCTTTTATGCCAAAAATCATTAGGATATTAAGTAAAGATCATGCTCCATGAAGATATTTTGTAAATTTCCTACCGTAAATATATCAAAACTTCATTTTTGATTAGTAATATGCATTACTAACAACTTCATTTGGACAAGTTTAAAGGCAATTTTCTCAATATTTAGATTTTTTTGCACCCTCAGATTCCAGATATTCAAATGGTTGTATCTCAGCCAAATACTGTCCTATCCTAACAAACCATACATCAGTGGAAAGCTTTCAGATGATGTATAAATCTCAGTTTCAAAAAATGGACCCTTATGACTGGTTTTGTGGTCCAGGGTCACATATATTGTTATCAAACTAGCTCTGAAAGCGCGTTCAGAATGACTGCGATTTAATCGCTCAATGTCACGAGTCCCAGTGTTGTTGGTTGCTGGTAACTCCCTTTAAATTTGTGAGTTTGAATGTGAATTTAATTAGTAATACCCATGGGCATAGAATCCCCCCCCCCCCCCCACGACATTTAATAATACGTAAATTTGTTCCCTGCACTTTTTTGCGCAAGTGTGGTTTTGAAGGGCCAGTGTGAATAATGTTTTATTTGTATCCAAAATGAATCCATGTGAACATTATGGAGCGCTAGACACTCTCATGCACTCTTCATACTTGAAACTAGAAGGGGCTCTCATGCAGAAAGTCCAAAACAGACTCATAGAAGTAATAACTTATGAAGTGCCAGGAAATCCCGAATATGGACAAAGGCATAAGCTGAATAAAATGATCTGACTGATGAAATGTGAAGACATTAAACACACGATTGCCATAATATATGGTTTATGTGTGTTTTTCAAGTCATCTCTAGGTAATAAATAAATATATCATTTATTACAGTATAGAAATGATAAAATACAGGATGTTATTTTTACTTTTCTACCTAGGTAAATCATGATGAAGCAAGAAGTTTTCAGAATTGATCAAAACATGATGCCAGCCTACCTTTGCTCTCTGATTTTGGAACCACACCTGCACGACTCTCACCGTCAGTCCAGTCTCAGCTGCAAGAGTTTCTCTGACCTGCAACAACAGTATATGCATGAGATATATGCATAAGTGCTGTTTCTGAGCGGCACACGAGTGGCCTGTGACTGCTGACCTTTCGGCAGGGTTTGGAAGACACCTCGAAGGAAGCCTTGAACGCGCGCCGCTGTTGTGTGGTCAGGATGGTACGTGGTCTCTTAGATCTCTTGTGCTCCTTCCCATCTTCCCCAGCCTTCCCCCCAACAGAGACACCACCACCATCCTCATCCTCACTCTTTACTGCAAAGGGAAACTGAGCATTGGCTTAAAGGTGAAGAGTAATTTCTGGATGATGTTAATATCTCTTCTCCTTTAATTATACGCGACCTTCAGCGAGGTCACTGAGGTTACCTGACTCGGTAGGGGCCGGGCTGATGGCAGCCAGCATCTCTCTCTCCTTCTCATAGTCTCCCCGGCAGAGCAGCTGTCCCTCCTTTAGCACAAACTCATCACCTCTCTGCAGCCGGCGCTCACACTCGCAGCAGCTGAAGCAACCCAGGTGGTACACCTGTCCCAGCACACGCATGATGAGCTCCGAGCGGCTGATCGCCTGCAGACAGGCACTGCACTTCCGCACAAATAACCTGACACACATACAGACACAGGTTATTGATATGTTTCTGTATGTTCACTTCTGTAACACTGGGTGGCAATATTTGACAACAGACTAGATGTCACACAAGCAAGCAAAAATTTATCATTTAACCCTTTAAAGCCTACTGTATTATATCTGATACATATTCCTAAGGCCATTAAATTGATTAAAAAAAATTAAGAAAAACTTGTTTTCTTACTGATAATTTACTTTATTTTAGCAAGTAAAAAGCGATGAAAGCCCATTTTTCTTAAAGAAAATGAAGTCCATTTTTTGGCTTTATGACATTACTTTTATAGTTAATATTTCAAGTTATTTCTTCCCAATTCTCAGTAAAATAATGCAAAAAAAGTGGCACTCTCATTATGCTTGTGTAATGAAAAATGAAAAGTTATAAATCATGGTTGTATCTGAATAAAAAAAAAGATACAATCTGATGACAGTTTAGCAAGTAAAAGGAATCCTAAAAACATCTACCTTCAGATCTTTAGTGATTTTTATAAAGTAAATGTAAGAATAACTTTTGTATTGTTAGTAATATTTCAAAATGAACATTTAAGGACTGAATCAACTTAGGTTTAATTACTTATCCATATATCATTTTTTTGAGAAAAATGTTAAAAAGTATCAAATATGATGCATCAGGCTTTTGAGGAATGTTTGTTTATTTATTAAACTATCTATCATCTATATAGATATCTATCTATCTATCTAACACTTATTTATCATGCTACATTTAAGCTGTACATTTTATCAGTGTGTCGCTGGGGAATTGAACCCATGACCTTGGTGTTGCTGGCACTGTGCGCTATGGTAAATGTTTTTAAACCTAAAGAATTTCCAAAATGATTAGCAAATACAGGGACATACAGGGCAAAAGTGAGCAAATGTATTAAGAAGGTAATTTGTCCTGCTACCAACTCTGAGAAATGCCTCTTACTCTCTGTAAACGGTGTTCTCTTTCTACGTAGCTCATCAGCATCACAATTGGTTTTAAAGGCACTCTCGCTCTTCAATCCTCACCAAACCCCTCGTTTTTTGCTCCTCTCTCTCCCCTCCCTCGCCGCTTGATATTTTCTGCCAGAATTCCCTGTCCTCCCTCTCTCGCTCCCAGCCTCCCTCCCCAGCTCCGTGAAACTAATAAAGACAGGATTAATTAGATTGTTGTTTAAACAGTGCGATGCCCAGACAGACGCTGTAAACTCATAACCAGGGATTGAGGATAGCATGGGGTTAATCTCTCCTCTCTCTTTTTCACACACTCGAATAAACACACCATACTCACACACACACACACACATTTACCAGCACCTTTATACGGCCTTGCTCATGTACTCTCATAAATATTGACAGGTACCCACAGATGAACCTGTAGACGCTCATATGGTGTCAATGACAATCTAATCCTTCTGGACATTTCATTAAGCCAAAGAAACAGTCACCATTCTCCTAAAATCAGTGTGAAGTTACTGTCACACACCTGAACCGGACAAAATCCCAAGTTTTTGATATTGTGGTCTCAGGACCTTCCTTCAATGCAATTTTTTTGTCAACCAGGTGAAAATCGTCAAACACCGTCCAATTTTACGTATCATTAGATCACAGTGCAGGACAAGCTATCATTTAAAGTAATACTTCTTCAGCCAAAATGACATTTCTGACAAGAACTAATACTCATGCTTAAAGGTTTGTTTAGATCCCTAACCCTAAATATAAGCAATAATAACAGTGATACCTGCATTAGCACTAATGAAATTAAAAGCACATTTATAGATGGAAAACAAAAGTATAAGTTTGATGAACACAAAACATTTTGGAGGTGAGGAACAGATGCACATTTGATGGATAACACAGACTTCATGACAGTTGCAGAGACGGATGGTGGGAGTTCTGGTGTGTGTGTGTGTGTGTGTGTGTGTGTGGGTGTGGGTGTTGAGGAGCAGCGAGTGCAGGAGATGAAGGTGTCATTATATCAGAAATCTGCTGAAGGGAGAGGCAGCCAGGTCCACACATTATAGCCTCTAATCTGCACGGATGTGATGATCCTGTCCGAAACACAGCTGCTATGGCTAATCTGTCTCAATCCATCTGCCAAAAATGCCAAATTACCCAAATCACCACCTACTACACCCAGATCAAAGAAGACCAACTCTAAAAACCCTGAGCAAAACTCATATAGCAACTGACTTTAAGAGTGAATCTCATGAAACCTGTCATATTTCACCTCAAAACCAAAAGAAATAAGTGAAAATTATATTTTTCTTAAAGACAATGAAGCTAATTTTGTGGCTTTATGAGATTATTTTTATAGTTAATATTTAAAGTAATTTCTTCCCAATTCTCAGTAAATTCTCATTATAATCATGTGAGAAAAAAAATGATGAGTTATAAATCATGGGTGTATCTGAATAAAAAAGATACAAATTAATGACAATTAATACACTGGAAAAGAAATTGACTTTGAAACAATTTTCATTCAAAAATTTCACAATTGTTATGAATAAACAGCAGAATGTGTGCGTGTGCGTGTGTGTGTGTGCAGTAATGACATTTTGGGGTAAAATATTTTTAGTTGTCATGAAAATATTATCACAATGTAAAAACACTCTATTGGTCAAAAAGTAGGCCCCATTTTCTTTATGCAAAAAAATAAAAAATACATTTTATGCTTTTTTAATTTTGAATTTGAGGTGAAATGTGACCTGGAAATGTTATTGGGTCACGACATTCACCCACAAACTTTAAAATGAGAGAAAATGTTGAACTAAAAAAAAAGAAAAAGAAAAAAAAACACTGCAAACGGACACATTATACATAACAGTTACAGAAATAACACTACATTTTGTACTTTAACATACACAGATCTAAAAACCGGAGTCAACTGAGGATGAAACTACCTTTGGGGAAAGAAATTATGGTTGGGTGAAGGCAATCAGGCGCTATGTACGTACAAGCTGTGTTCATGATGTCAATTCAATAAAGTTTTACATGAATCTATAGCCAAATCATAGTGTGGGGGCCTAATCTATGTACAAACACATAATTTTACATAATCAAACACTTACTGTCATAGTTGCAAGGTTTATCTCGGTGCATTTTTGTGTATATATACATGGAGGCAGTATGTAAATCATACATGTACACATAACTGCAAGGGTTGGTGCTGCGTGTGTGTGTGTGTGTGTGTGTGTGTGTGTGTGTGTGTATGAGCGAGAGAAAGAAAGAGAGCGGATATTGCTGTGAGGGAAGGTGGCTCAGAGCCAGGGTTCAGTAATCACATCATCTTCTTTTATTAAATCTCACTGCACTGCTTCTGCGTTATTAAAATCTCCCAGCATTCCCCACAACCCACTCCCGCCACCCTCCCTCCCTCCCCGACACACCAATATTCACAATGATGAAATATGAGAAAACCAACAGGTAGCTGATAAAAATGTACACATCAGACCACTCGCACGCAAAAGAGAAAGCACAGGTGAGCAGCTAAACC